>PVJS01042292.1:0-17575 GCA_004027185.1 Glis glis | reverse complement strand
TACACAAACCTATAAGACTCAATCACTATCTGGAGCATGAAAGGGAGGGAAGGGGGAGGGAATAGGGTGGGATTGGAGGGAGGGCTAAATGTGCAATGTGTGCATGTATGATGTTCATACCCTGACATATATCAAAATGTATAATTATAATTTACAATGCACCAATAAATGAACATAAAAAGTTAAAAAAAAAGAAATTTTTGTGGGATGATACTGTGTCTTGAGAATCTTAGTTATAATCCCAGTGTCCAGTCTGCTCTTCACACTTAGAGACCGGACTCTGCTTTCCTGAGAATTGATAGATCTGACTGAAGAAGTGCATTTCTAAGCTTCCTTTTTAAATAGTATAGGTATGTGATAATGCTCTGGCACAAATTTATGGCCAGAAGTTTTTCAATAAGGCTTCCAGCAAACCTTCCTAATTTGAGTCAATTCAGTGAATTCCTTGGTGTGTGTGCCTTTCAGTCTTCCTCTACTTGCGAGTAAATAATGGCTAGAATTTCATCTAATGTAAACACAAGGCAACTGTGCTAATAGATGCACATGCTACAGGTAGAAGGGCAGAGAAAAGGGTTTTTTAACACTGTTGACAGTGTAGAAACATTGTGACAGCCCTACTTTTTCTATATTCTGTCTTTGTTTTAAATGAGAGAAAAAGGAGCACCAATATTTTAATTTCCAATTTCTGATTTGTACTCTACAAAAAAGGAAGGTTATGAATTTTATGTCATAGAGCTTTTGCTTTCTGAAGTTTGTTTAGAATTTATTGTCACCGAGGCTATAGCCTAGTATATTCTTTCTTAAAATATTTTTAATTATACATCATAGTGAGGTTCAAAGTCATACCAACAAATGTACACATAAACAACACACATATCCTGGTAAAATCTTTAAGTGCCAAATAACATTTGAATTGAATATCATCAAAGACAGCTATGCTGTTTTTCATGATATTTGAGCTACAATATGTATTACAAGGGGGAGAGAGAAATAGACAAAGAAAGAGACAGAAAGAGACTGAGTGAAATGGACTGTAAAATATCCTTTACTGAAAACTCACATGCCAAAAAAAGTTATAAAATTTAGAAGATGAGGATTTTTGTGAAGAACCAGGACAAGTCACTTCCTCATTTTTTTCCGCTTTGTAAAACAAATTAGAATGGATAATCTCAGTGATAATTTTAGATCAAGAAACTCCGTAATCTTAGAATGTTTTAGCTACATAGTACACTGTTAGATTTTCACATCTGGATGGACATTTACCTAAAGTGATAACAAACATTACCAGATACTGTCAGTAATATATCAAACATGGTTACATCCAAGAAATGAAAGACTTGAGGCTATTTATAGGGGTTTTTGTTGTTTGTTTGTTTTATTTTATTTTAACTGAGATAAATTTAACTGAGACAAAGTTTCTAAGAGTTAGATACTTCTTGAACCAATTTCTCAAAATACAAAAATGTCCACAATAAGAATACATGTAGATAACCCTTCCTTTTCTTTTTTCTCTCAACAATTTTATTTAATATTTGTGGGGAGTTTAGGAGATTCCCCCTACATCAACTATCTTCTTCCTCAGTAGTAACAAACTCCTGTTGTTAACTATCAGCACTGTCCTCTGAAATTAAAATCACTATCTGCTCTCTCACAGCTTTGCAGTTGTGAACATGAGACTAAATTCTTCTAATACAAAGTAAGCAAAAATATGATGTAGCATTAAAGAAAGAGTTTCTTCATTAAAATAGAAGAAATAGAAATTTTCTAAAATTTCTTTTTTCTTTTCTGCTGCAGCCATTTCCACTTATCTATGGGCTTGCTTTCTGTGGTTTTAGTTTCCCAAGGCCAATGTTAGTCTGAAAATATTTAATGGAAAACTAGAGTATTAAACAATTTATAAGTTTTAAATTTTTGTACCTTTCTGAAGAGCTCGATAAAAATATCACATTGTCCTGATCCATCCTGCCCAGGACATGAGTCATCTTTTTATCCAGCATTTCCATGACTACCCATCCTTAGTCACTTAGTAACTATCTCAAGTACAAGATCTACTTTGCTAGTACCACAATGCTTGTATTTAACAATCATTATTTTACTTCCTAATGAATCTAAAGTACAGGAGTCATGATGCAAAGGAGGCATTAGGGCATAAAATATGAAGAACAAATTTAATCTGGTGTTATGTGACAACACTGAAGGTTATCTAGGAAAAACTACAGATTATACAGGGTATCTATACTATCCTATCTGTGGTTTCAGGCATCAGTGAGAGTCTTGGAACATATACTTCCATGAATAAGAAGGGATTACTATACTTGCTTAACTCATGGGTCCTTCCAACACCATGTATAAAGTCATTGAGTGAGATGAAATGAGGTTAAGTAAGAATATATGGACCCAGCCAGTAAGTAGTGAGCCAAGGATCTTTGGACCTCTTTAATATGAGAGAATAAATTTCAATCTTGTTTAAATCATTAAACCAAGTCTTTATTTCTTTTATAGAAAGTCAAAGCTAATTATAATTGATAAGTAACTATACAGGCATACTTTGAAGATATTGGAGGTTTGATTCCACATCATTGCAATAAAGTGAATATGGAAATAGAGTCACATGGATTTATTGGTTTCCTAGTACATACAAAATCTATGTTTGCATAATACTTACAAAAACAGTGTACCTACAATCAATGTCTTAGTTTAAAAATACTTTATTGCTAAAAATGCTAATGATCATCTAAACTTTCAGTGAGTCATAACCTTCTTGCTGATGGAGGCTCTGACTTTAATGTTGACGGTTGCCAATCGGTTAGAGTGGTGGTTGCTAAAGGCTGAAGTGACTGTGGCAATTTCATAAAATAGGAAAACAATAAAGTTTGTATCTAAATTGGCTCTTTCTTTCACAAAATAGTACTCTGTGGAATGCCATGTTGTTTGGTAGCATTTTTCCCACTGTAGAGTGTCTTTCAAAATTTGAATGTATTCTCTTAAATTCTGCCACTGATTTGTAAACTGAACTTTCTCTACTTATCTATAAGAAGCAATTCTTAACCCATACAAGATTGATCATAGATTGCAGCAATTTATTCACATCTTCTAATTTAAGTTCTCTTGCTATTTTCACCCAATCTGCAGTTATTTCCTTCACTGAACTCTTGAATTCCTCAAAGTTATATCTCAGATGTGGAATCATCTTCTTCCAAACTCCTGTGAATGTCGATATCTTGATCTCCTCCCATAAATCATGAATATTCTGCGTGGCATCTAGAAAGGTGAATCCTTTCCAAAAGGTCACCAATTTACTTTTCCCAGATCCATCAGAGGAATCACTATCTGTGGCAGCTATAGCCTTACAAAATGGATTTCTTGAATAATAAGACTTGAAAGTGCAATGACTCCTTAATCCATGGGCTTTAGAATGGATGTTGTGTTATCAGGCATGAGAACAACGTTAATCTCATTGTACATCTCCATCAGAGTTCCTGAGTGCTCAGGTGCATTGTCAATGAGCACTAATATTGTGAAGAACATCTCTTTTTGTTTTCCTGAGCAGCAAGCTTTAATAATGGACTTAAAATATTTAGCAGACCATGATGTCAACAGATATGCTGTAATCTGGGCTTTGTTGTTCCATTTGTAGAGCATAGGCAGAGTAGAGTTAATATATTTCTCATGAACCTGAGGATTTTCAGAATGGTAAATGAACATTGGCTTTGATTTAAAGTCACCGGATGCATTAGTCCCCACTAAGAGCACTGACCTGTCCTTTGAAGCTTTGAAGCCAGACATTGACCTCTCTCTAGCTATGAATGTCCTAGATAGCATCTTTTTCCAATAATAATCTATTTCATCTACACTGAAAGTCTATAGTTTAGTGCAATTAAATTATCTAGATCTGAAAATATCAGCCCTTGCTGCTTCACCTTGTACTTTCATGTTGTGGAGATGGATTCTTTTCTTAAACCTCATAAACCAACCTCTGCTAGCATCCAACAACACTTCTTCATCAGCTTTTTAATTTCTCTCAGCCATTGTGGAATTAAAGGGGGTATTATGGTATGGATGTAGAATGTCCCCCAAAGCCTCATGTGTTCAGAGATGGGCTTTTGGCAAGTGACCAGATTATGGGGGCTCTGACCTCACCAGTGAATCAAGCCATTGATGGCTAAATGAACTAGTTGGAGGTGGGGCCTAGTTGGAGGGAGCAGGTCATGGGGAGTGCTCTGGAAGGATCTATCTTCTCCCATCCCTTCCTCTCTCTTTGCTTTCCAGCTGCCATATTCTGAGAAGCTTTCCTCTACCTCCTCCTCTGTTGATGTTCTGTCTCACCTCAGGCCCAGAACAGTGGAGTCACTGACCATGGACTGAATCATCTGAAACTATGAGCTAAAGTAAATATTTCTTACTCTACATTATTCTTGTCAGGTATTTTGGCCACAGCAATAAAAATATGACTAGCCCAGAGAGTAAGAGCCTTGTTCTGCATCAGAATTTGGCTTTAGGGAACATTGTGTTTATTTTATCTAATATCCTGACCACTAATTTTTCTTTTCATTTAGCAATAAGACTGTTTTACTTTTTCCTCATTTATGGGTTTATTGAAATAGCACTTTTAATTTCCCTCAATAAATTTTACTTTAAAACTTGGCTAAGTATTTTGGCCCTTTTTGGCCTTTGACATTCTTTTTTCAAGAAGCTATTTTTAGTTTTTGATTTAAAGTAAGGGTCATGTAACCCTACTTTTCATTTGAGCACTTGAGGGCCATTGAAGGAACCAGGGAAGCCTGAGGAAAGGGAGTCACATGAGGGAGCAGCCAGTCAGAATATATATAAAACGTTTTCCATCTTACATGGGTGAGGTTCATGGTTTCTTAACACAAGTACAATAATAACATCAAATATCACTGATTATATATTACCATAAAAGATATAATGTTTAAAATTTTAAAATATTATGAAACTTACCAAAATGTGACACAGAGACA
This sequence comes from Glis glis, assembly GCA_004027185.1. Lineage (NCBI taxonomy): Eukaryota > Metazoa > Chordata > Mammalia > Rodentia > Gliridae > Glis > Glis glis. Next base: position 12,593 of record PVJS01042292.1, on the reverse strand, counting down.
TAAAGTGACTACATGCTGTTTGAAAAATAGTAGCTATAGACTTGTTACACTCAAGGTTGCCATGAACCTTCAATTTGTACAAAACACAGTATCTGTGAAGTGCAATAAAGCAGAGTAAAATGAGATATTTCTGTATTCTTAATACCTATGGAGCATATAATGTACCTCTGGATATCTGAGACAGATTTTTTTTTCTTTTTGTGGTACTGGGGATTGAACCCAGGGGCATTCTACCTCTGAAATACACTCCCAGTCCTTTTTATTTTGAAACAGAGTCTCTCTAAGTTACTGCATTCTGGCCTCAAACCTGTAATCTTCCTGTATCAGCCTTCCAGGTACAGGGAGTACAAGTGTGCAACACTGTGCCTGCCTCTGAGGCAGATTTTTAAATGTAAAAGTGCACCTTTTTTATATATGCTTGTATTGGTGGATTGTAATCATACATCTTTTTTTTTTTTGCGGTACTAGGGAATGAACCCAGGAGCATTCTACCTACAAGCTACCCCCCAGCCATATTTTTTTATTCTTTATTTTTGAAACAGGGTCTCACTAAGTTGTGGAGGGCCCCACTAAGTAGCTGAGGCTGGCGGCGAACCTGCGATCCTTTTGTTTCAGCCTCCCAAGTACTGGGATTACGAGCATGCACCACCACGCCCAGCTCATCTTAATGAAGTTCAGAGTGATAGGGACATACATGCACACAGCATTTGGTGAGCTTGCCCCTGTATCCTACCCAAGTCCCTCCCCTTCTCCACACATGTTGAGATTGGCACTGATAATTTCATATAGGAACATAGCATAATTTTCTAACTCATGGATTGAGTTCAAAATTTTAACACACTATTTCCTTTTTCAAATAATATTTACGTTCAGTGAGTTTTTGCAAAGCTCAATGGCACAGACACATAAATATTATATTAAATTAAGATGTTAATAGATATAAAAGATTATAAATCTATCAGTAAAATTATCAATTCTAACTTGCTCCTTTGAACTTTTCAGAAGTCTTAAAAATGCATTATCTAGAAATATTTTCTGCCTCAGGACTTTCCGAGTCTAGTGTTTATAGAAGCATGAACATTATTAATAGTAAAAAAAATCTAAATATTCTGTATAATTCAGAATAAGAAAGTTTAAGCAAGTAAAATAACTCCCATTATATAACTTAAAAGCTGCAGTGGGAAGTGGGACAGTTATTAATTAGTTGAAGCTTTATATTACACCTGAAAATTTCCAAAGAATTTTAATTTTGAAATTAGCTTTGAAGTCACATTATACCTAAAAATCCTCTAATGTGTGTCTGCAGGTATATAAAAGTATGTTACATTTATCAGATAGTAATATCAATGTTCATAATAAAGATATATACTATATATATGTATTTACGTATCTGCCTTTAAAGTATTGTTATAAATATAGATCATGAACTAGTTCGATAATATTTTAATGTCATCATGTTTAATACTGAAGAATTTTACTGTATTATTCAGTAATAGGTAGGTTATAAGATCATATTATTTAATTATAATAATTTTATATAATTTTAGACTCAATATTTTTTATTTCTTTAAAGTCCTAAAACCAAAATGAGAGACATATTATTTGATAGCCACACTGTTTTCAGTGTATTGCATTAACTCTATAGTCTTAATTTTGTTAGCAAATGAAAAGCATGATTTAGTGATTGATTTAAAGAGCATACTTATGTCTCTTACATATTCCTACCTGCTGTAATGTTATTGTTTGGACCTCTAAGCTAACTAGGCAAGTCAGCAAAATGGATTTAGTGGAAACATGACTTTTCAGATGGAACAAACAATGGCTTTCAAAACAAAACTTAAAAACTCTGAACTTGCAAACCTAAAAATATAAAGTGATGACAGTATTATCATAGGCTGCTTAGAAACTTGAAAGACGTCTCTTAACTGTGAAGCCTAGTGTTTGTTTTGACAGAGCTAGAGAGATGATAATTCCTTCTTGCTAATCCATTCTTCTAAGCAAATCAGTTCAAGAAACACTTCCTAATAGAGCACTTTTAAAATAATTTAAAAAGGCAAAGTAATACAATAACTCAAGAGGGAGAATGCTTTAGAATTGCCTGAGGATTTTTTAAACTGTAGATTCCTCTACACTCCGCTCAAGGATTTTGTTACAGTAAGTGTTGTATGTGATGTAGGGATATGTACGTACATATGTGCACCTGGAGATTCTCATGAAAATGACCTGAGCAACACACTTGGAGAATTCCTGAATCAGTCTCTATGCTTTCATAATTTGTGTCATAGAGAACAAACAAGAAATTATAAAATTAAATAAAATCAATAAATGTAAGAATCCTTAGTTTATCAATTTAAAAAACCTCAGTTGAATATCAAAAAACATCTTAGTTGAATATGTAGGATCTGAGTGGTTTTTTTTTTGACATAGGTATTAGCTAGTCATAGTTTTATGGATCCTGGCAAAATATCTGATCTCCTCGGTCAGAGACAAAGCTTCAGCTTTACGCTCCTGTCCGTTCTCCTCGCCCCCTAAATCTCACAGAGATGACTTGGAGTAGTGCAGGTAGATGCTGCACATGTAGGAAAACCCCACCTGTTATAAAGGAGCTGCCATAAATAAACAAAAGAGTAAATAAATAAATAAATTAGCAGTCCAAAATTTTTCCAGTATAGAGATCAAGCAAACCTGCCCATTCTCTGGAGGGAAACACTATCTCTATTTTTTAATACTGTTTATTCTACAAACATCCTTGGAAAGTTAGTCTGGAACAATTAGCTTAAAAGAAATGTGCAGTTATTAAAAATCCATGGAAAATTATCTCTCAACAAGGAAATTTTTATTTTTATTTGAATATTTCACAAAGTATAATCACAGGGATCACACTGTCCCATCTATCACTTGTTCATTTTTGCTTCTTTCCTAAAATAGATATGAAGAATTCTTACTACCACCTCACTAAGTTTCTTGAATATGATAGGAAGCTGTCCACATAGTACAATTCCAAAGGAAGAAAAACCACGATTATGAATATGAGGCTGGGTAATTGTGGACCGGAATTCAGTTCCTATGCAATTCTGGGCACTTCCATATGCAATTTACCTTCTCTCTTCTTAGATAAATTTCCAAAGCATGTTTAGAAATTTCTGTTTATTGAGGTAAACTACTCTCTGCTTTCTTCTCCCCTCAAAGTTCCCAACTCAATCGGAACTTCACTTTTTATCCACCAAAAACAAACAAACTCCAGTTAACTTATCTTCATGTACTGTAACTTTATAATATAAATTGAAGTCCTTTAAATACAAGACAAATCCTTAGAAAATCTTCTCATTTTCTTCAAAACTAGTCACTACATGTATTTTATTTTCTAACTGAAATACTGCAAAGATATGGAAGAAAACCATTAATATTCACATTTTCCCATTTGAACCACCTGTATAATGGTATCATGGCACAGACATGTAACATTTCTAATGTGTTTTCCTTAAAACAACAGGTCCAATCCAAAACTGAACTTCCAGAAAAATGAACTCAAAAACTCCGAACAGTTTAATAACTCACGGAGAATATATTCTCATTCTACTTAACATAATTTTCATTTAAATCACATAATCTTTCCTTGGTTAATAGTTAGGGCTATTAATTTGGGGGGAACCTTTATTGCAGGAATGGGATTGGTAAAGAGATTAACTTTTATATTTAGGACACATAAGATAAAAGCCACTATCCTAACCAATATGATATCTATAAATATGAATAAGATAAAATGGCACAGAATCTGACATCAGAAAACAGTTTTTAAAGAAAGACTATTTTGCAAAAATAACCATTATTCGGGGTAAAAGGTGATGCCTTATTAAAGAATGTATTCATTTATTATTACTTTCATAACAAATAGCCACAATCTAGGGGATTAAAGCAACTCAAATTTCTTTGTCTTAAAATTATGGAGTTAGAAATCCAAAATCAGTCTTGCTGGATTAAATTTAAGTAGTTAGCAGAACTAGCTTTCTTCTAGAGATTTTAGAAGGGAAAACATTTATTGCCTTTTCTAGCTTCCAGGGCATTCCTGCATCCATTCTTTGTCTTGCCTCTTATTCTGGTAATTGCATCACTCCAATTGCTGCTCTCATTGCCACAGTTCCTTCTCTGACTCTTCTACTAACATGTATGCTCTTACACGAACCCGTGTTATTATATTTAGCTCACATAGTTTATCCAAAATAATCTAAAATTCCCTTCTCAAATTCCTTAATTTAAACATATCAGTTAGTCACTTGTCTTGTGGGCTAATATAGTCATTGGTTAAGGTGATTAGGACCTGGGTCTATTTAGTGGAACATTATTTCACCTAATGAAGGGAAGTATATATCTATAATTTTACAAGATATGTATTGGTTTGAAATATGACGAAACTCTTATTAATTGTATTAATATTGTATGTAAGTGCTGGGCATGGTGGCGCACGCTTGTAATCCCAGTACTTTGGGAGGCGGAGACCGGAGGATCCGGGTTTGCGGCCAGCCTCAGCTCTCTCCCTGTCTCTCTCTCTCTCTCTCTTTCTCTCTCTCTCTCTCTCCTTAGTGAGGCCCTTCGCAACTTCGTGAGACCCGGTTTCAAAATAAAGTATAAAAAATAGGGCCGGGGGCGTAGCACGGAGGTAGAACGCCCCTGCGTTCAATCCCCGGTACCGCAAAAAAATATATATATATATATAGTATGTAAGTTAAAAAAAAACTATTAGAATTGAGCTAGGCCCTTTAGAAAGAGAAGAGGAAGGAAATGCTGAACTTTCTCATGTACTGTCATGTAGGTGAACTGATAATAATCCACCTAAAAAAGAGAACTTTGAACAGTTTTAATACTCCAGTGAAAATTTTTGTTAATGAAATAGTAGTTGACCTTAAAGTAGTCCAATGTAACAGCTTCTGAACTTGCTTATTGCTTATAGATTTTTAGCTTGTTTACTAATATTCTGTTCACAAATACAACATCCAGTGCTTAAAATGTTATGATTACATCCAATTCCTGAACTTGATAATAATTTCATAGAGAAAGAAGCAGGTGAGCCTCCTATCACAGTTTGGTAATATTTTGACACTACTGTCTACTTTGAAGTAAAAAGACTAGAAAGGGCATACCCTTGAAGCTTCATTCTGATGTCACAGTGTGATTTCAATGAATATTCATGTCTTCTAATGTCTGAGAGGCTGTCATGGTCCCATCAGTTATTAAGCAATGGCAACATGATGCTGTTTTGATGATTTTTGTTTTATTAGTTCTACCAACTGCTGTAATGTAGACTTGAGCATCAAACTTCTGTCTCCTAAGGCTGACTTATTATTTTAATGGCATTTAAAATAACATGTAATTTATTTAAAAATACATGTATATATAATATATATCTAATGGATGAGCATGTGCTTTATCCAGCTTTAAAAACTTACTACTAACTTATGCTCCCAATGAAGATGGTTTAATAGAGATGAAATTCACCCTCTATTTAACCACAATAGCAGGCAAAATACATAAAGCAGATATTCAATCACATTTGTCAGTGAACAATAGCAATTCCTTTGTAACATAACAAAATAGGGGATACCAGGATTATTTGAGCTGCACCCCACTATGAGGTGTTTTCAGGACACACTACAGAGAGAGGGTACTCAGGCGAAGATTTAAAAAAAATTACCAGAATAAGTGGAGTGATAGTTCACAGAGACCAAGATGGCTCAAGTTTGAAAAGCAGAGTATGGTATACTGCACAGAGCAGAAAGCAGCTGCACAGAGACAGAGTTCTAGGAATGGATAAAAGGTCATCTGCAAGTATTCTACCAAGTATTAATCACATGTTTTTGTGAGGAAACTACCTTAGTCTGAGGAAAGAAATACTCAAAGGAACTAATAGTAACAGCCTTTCAGTGCTTGTATTAGTCAGCTTTTCATTGCTCTGACAGAAATATCTGACAACATCAAGAAACTAAAAGGAGGAAAAGTTTTAATTTAGCTCATGGCCAAAATATTATTTCAGCCCGTGGTTGGCTAGCTCCATTGCTTTGGGCTTGAGGTGAGGCAGAGCATCATGGCAAAAGAGCATGGCTGAGGAAAGCTGCTCAGCTCATAGCAGCTGTGAAGCAGAGAGAGAGAGAGAGAGAGAGAGAGATGAAGGGGCCAGGAACAAAATAGTTCCCAAGGCCATATCCTCAGTGACCCACTTTCTCCAAGTAGGTCCCAGCTACCTTCCATTCCCATCACTTCCTAGTAGTCCACTTAGCTACCAATGGATTAATCCACTGATGATGTCAAAGCCCTCATGAGCCATCTGCTTTCTAAAAGCCCTATATCTTGACATTCATGCATTAGGGACAAGCCTTCAACATATGAACTTTTGGTGGACAAACCAGGTCAAAGCCAGAACAGTGCTTTTGCAGGGGCAGGAAACCTGCTCATAGCCACTAGGGATACTGAAAAGCTTTCTGATTCAGGGGAACTGAGGAGGTTGATTAGACAGAATGATAAATGTCTCAGGAGAAAGAAATACTAACCCTAATGTGAGTACTACTTCAGTCCCACCTGACAAATCTGAAAAACTGGAGCAGAAAGGATCAAACTACTTCCAGAAACCCAACTTTGTCCAAGAATGAAATTCAAACACTTATAGGAATATAAAGAATTAACCACCCTAAAAAATAAAACTCACAATATATGTATTCAATTATTACACATGTGAAGAAGCCATTAAAGAGAATAATCCACAGGAGACAGCTGTTAGAATTAGCAGACAAAGAAATTGGCATTTATAACTATATTCCACACATTTAGAAATTTAAGTAGCATTATAAAAGATACAAAAAGTAACCAAATCAAATATCTAGGGATTAAAGCTAAAATATCTTGAGACAAGAGTAATCCTAGGTGAGATTAATGGCAGAACAGAAATTGCAGATGAGCTAATGAACTTGAATTTATAGAAATAGAAATCTGACTAAAAGAAATACCAATTAACAGAAAGTTTTAAGTGGCATAATTTACAGGTAATCAGAGTTCCCAAAGTTAAGACAGGTAAGGTGCAGAAAAAAATACTAAAGAATAATGACTTAAATTCCTCTAAATTTGATGAAAGTCATACATTTTAAAGAGAAGAGCCTCAATGTGCTCAAACAAAAGGAATGTGAAGAAAATTACACTGTCATAATTAAATTGTTTAAAACCAGAGATAAAGTAAAAATCCGAAAAGCAGTTAATGAAAAAGACATGTAAACAGTGGAACAAAAACTAGCATGGGATGGCAAGTGAGAACAAAGTGAAAGGTCTTTAAAATTTGTGGGATAAAACCTTTGAAAAGAAAAAATTATACTCAGAAAAGCTTCCTTCCTTAAAAAGGGAAAATAAAGACTTTTCTATCATGTGAAGGTGAAACAATTTTTCACCATCAGACCCAAACTGCAAAGAAATTTTAAAAGATATCCTCAGGCAAAAAGAAATAATGCAAGATGGATCTACACAGAGTATTGATTAAAACGGGTTATGGCACCTTTCTAAGTGGATAGCTAAGACTTATATTTTATTGCATACATATTATAAATTTCCCCCCACATATTCAAGTAATCCAGAGAAAGGAAAAAGAAACCAGAAAACCAACACAGAGTGCAAGTAGAAAATGAAAAATAAAATGTCAGAATTAACCCCTTATATATCAAATATGACATTAATGCAAATGATTTAAATACACCAGTGAAAACAGAGACTGATAGAGAGACAAACTTGACATTCCCCAATGCAAGGATGTCAAGATATAGGACGTTCAGAAAGTGGTTGGCTCATGAGGGCTTTGACATCATCAGTGGGTTAATCCATTGATAGCTACTAGGATGACTACTAGGAGGTGGTGGGAATGGAAGGCCACTGGGGCCAACTATATGTTATTTGTAAGAAATATCACTCAAATATAATGATTTACATAGGATAGAAGTGAAAGGATGGGAAATTACATATCAAGCAAATATTAAATAAAGCAAAGCAGGAATAGCTAAACTAATATCAGATTTAGTGAACTTCAGAGCAAAGTTATTACTGGAGATATAAAGGACTACTATAAAATGATATAGCAATTAGATAGCCGGGCGTGGTGGCACACGCTTGTAATCCCAGTATTTTGGGAGGCGGAGACCGGAGGATCTGGGTTCGCGGCCAGCCTCAACTCTCTCTATCTCTCTCTCTCTCCCTGTCTTTCTCTCTCTCTCTCTTTCTCTCTCTCTACTTAGTGAGGCCCTCTGCAACCTCATGAGACCCGGTTTCAAAATAAAGTATAAATAATAGGGTTGGGGGTGTAGTTCAGAGGTAGAACCCCTCTGGGTTCAATCCCCGGTACCGCAAAAAAAAAAAAAAAACTGATATGGCAATCAGGAAGAAAACTAACAATCTTATATATTTATACTTAATATTGTTTGGTTCTTAAATGTCCTCCGAAGGCTCATGTATTAACAGTATAGCAACCATCCTGTGTGACTATTGGAAATTGGTGGAATCTTCCGGAGGTAGGGTGTAATGGAAGGAAGTTAGGCCATTGTGGGGGTGCCTTTGAAGGGGTTTGAGAGGAAGTAACCAAGTCCCTTCCTCTCTCTTGCATCTAGCTGCAATGAGGTGAACAAACCTCTGCTAAGTGCTCCCTGCTCTGATGTATTATACTACCCCATGCCTAAAGCAACATGGCCAAGTACCATGGACTGAAATCTCTGAAATAATGAACCAAGATAAAATTTCCACCTTATGTGTTGTTTATCTCAGTTATTTTAGTGAAGGAAAGCTAACACAATACTCCAAAATAACTTTGAAATATGTTAAACAAGAACTGACAAGACTATCATAGGAAAGATAAATACAAAATTTTAGTTGGATATTTCAACATCCCTTCCTCAACAATTGATGAAACAAATGGACATACTATTAACAAGGATATGGAAGAATCCAACAACACCAACCCCAAACAACATGGCCTACATTTATAGAGTACCTGACCCAACAAAATACAAATTCTTTTTCCTGTACCTATAGAATGCATGCCATGATAGAGCATATTCTGGACATAAAACAAACATTAACATATTTAAAAGTCTTGATATCATATTAAAAGTCATCTCTGATCACATTGGAATCAAACTAGAAATCAGTAATAGATGTTGCCCCCCAAAATTATAATAGTAACAACAAAGACCACTGATCACAGATAAGCATAACATATATAATATTAAAGTTTCAAATCTTGCAAGAATTACCAAAATTTGACACAAATGCATGAGAAGAGCTCATGCTTTTGGAAAAAATAGTTCTAATAGACTTGCCTCACTTAGGGTTGCAAGAAACTTTTTTTTTATTAGGGTGAGCATAATGGGTTTTATTGGGTGAGTTCACCAGGAAGGTCACATAGTTGGCTGGTTCAGGAGCAGAAAGAGAAAAGGGATGAGTCTGCCCTATCGTGTGTGTTTTACCGTCCAGAAATAACAAACCTCTCCATGTACAGTTTTTTTGGGGTGGTTACAGCTTAATTCCACTGTGCTAAATTCACCAGGTTGGAATTTTTCACTGGTGTCTAAAGCTGAAATGTAATGGGCTGGAAGTCTCTGACCACAGCTGAGTAGGGCAATCTCCATATCTCTTCTCAGGAAGGCTCCTCCCTGTCCCATTTCTCTCCCTACCCTGCTCATCACTGGCTAACTACCCAACATTTTCCCCTCAAGAGCTAGTGGCCCTGAAATTATTTAGGGAATGGGGCCGTTGAAAATCTCTGGACATTAATTATAAACTACCTTTATTTCTGGGGCTCACAGCTAAAGCAAACTGATATGCTAATCCACGTTCAGTATACAAGAATTTAAAACATTATCAACTGAATTTAGCTTACCCATGTGTATAAACTCTTCTTCCCCAATGCTTTACAAAGGATTCATTCTTTCCAGGGAGAGGAATTTTTTTGTTTGTTTGTTTGTTTTTTGTGGTACCGGGGATTGAACCCAGGGGCCTTCTACCTCCGTGCTACACCCCCGGCCCTATTTTTTATACTTTATTTTGAAACCGGGTCTCACAAAGTTGCGGAGGGCCTCACTAAGTAGAGAGAGAGAGAGAGAGAGAGAGAGAGCTGAGGCTGGCCTTGAACCCAGATCCTCCGGTCTCTGCCTCCCAAAGTACTGGGATTACAAGTGTGCGCCACCACGCCCGGCTAATGGAGAGGAATTTTTAACCCTTGAAATACAGACTTTAAAAATATTCTACAAGGGAATCAAGAAAATCATGTTTTGAAATTTATCATTTTTTATGTTGTAGATGACATGTTTTTACAGGTTTCTATGTCCTAATTGGAAGTGTAACTCCTGATTTGGATTTTGTCTATTATTGTCATGGATTTACAACAGAATCTGTGGATATAAGAACTTCCTGTCTTATAGATCCAAAATTAGACCCCAATTTTAATCAGAATTAATAGAATTAAGACACACGAGATATCTGGTAAAAAAAATTAAAAGGGGATGAGATATTGACTTAGTGTTAACACATATTCCGACTCATGAATATGGTTTAGTAGAATTTGGAACCTTTTTATGCTTCAGTGTTTTTCTTAGCGTTACTTAAGTGGAAATGATCCCTAAAACCAATTAAAATCAAATCAAATGTAGTTCAAAGTTGCTGTAGCCCCTCTTATAATTACACACAACTCCAATCTGCAGTATTTTATAAGCAGCCTGTCTTTGCTGCCAAGCTATATTTTACTGTATGTAATAGGTGATGGGAAGAAAGTTATTTGGAGAATTTTTAGGAGATGTTACAAATAAATGTTACCAAAGGGCCTCAATTACAGTTTAGGCTTCACAATATTTTTACCATTCAGAAATGAAGAAATTTTACTATTTTTTTAATTAATTAATTAATTAATTTTTATGTTCATTTATTAGTGCATTGTAATTATATATTTTGATATATGTCAGGGTATCAACATCATACATGCACACATTGCTCATTTAGCCCTCTCTACAATACCACCCTATTCTCTCCCCCTTCCCTCCCTTTCATGCTCCAGATAGTGATTGAGTCTTATAAGTTTGTATATGTACATCATGTGCTATAGTGTGTTTTCCTCCACTCCCCTCCCAACTCCCTCAGTTAGGTCACCTTCTTTGTCCATCTAAAGATTTATTCTTCTTCCCTTCTAAGTCCCTTCTAAGTCCCATTCTATCTAGCTCCCACAGATTAGGGGGGACATCCAACTTTTTACTCTTAATGACTTACTAATATCATTTAGCATAATGTTCTCTAGTTCTCTCCATTTCCCTGCAAATGATGTGATTTTGTTCTTCTTTGTGGCTGCATAAAATTCCATTGTGTACATATCCCATAGTTTTATGATCCATTCATTTTTTGATGGACACCTTGGCTGGTTCCAAAGTTCGGCAATTGTGAATTGTGCAGCTATAAACATAGATACACATGCATTAGGCTGGTAGTTGGGCTTTAGTTCTTTGGGGTAGATGCCTAGAAGTGGTATTGCTGGGTTATATGGTAGGTTTATTCCCATTCTTCTGAGGTTCCTCCACACTGTTTTCCAAAGCATTTGCACTAATTTGCAATTCTACCAACAGTGTAGTAGAGTTCCTACTTCTCTACATCCTCACCAGCATTTGTTGTTGCTTGTGTTTTTAATGATTGCCATTCTAATTGGGGTTAGGTGAAATCTCAGGGTAGTTTTGAATTGCATCTCTCTGATTGTTAATGATGTTGAACATTTTTTCATACATTTATGGGCCATTTGTATTTCTTCTTCTGTGAAGTGTCTATTTAGTTCATTTGCTCATTTTTTGATTGGCTTATTTGTTTTTTTTAGTGGTGATGTTTTAAGTTCTCTGTGTATTCTAGATATGAGTCCTCTATCAGAGGGGTAGATGGCAAAAACCTTCTCTCATTCTGTTGGCTCTCTGTTGAGGTTCTTGATTGTTTCCTTTGCTGCACAAAAACTCTTTAGTTTAATGTAATCCCACATATTAATCCTCATTTTAGTTTCCTGTGCCTTTGGGGTCTTGTTGAGGAAGTCTTTACCTGTGCCTATGTGTTGAAGTGTTGGGCCTATGCCCTTTTCGAGTAGCTGCAAGGTCTCTGGTCTGATTTCTAGGTCTTTGATCCATCTGGAGTTGACTCTAGTGCAGGGTGAGAAAGTGGGGTTTATTTCTATTTTTCTGTGTATGGTTAGCCAGTTTTGCCAGCACCATTTGTTGAAGAGGCTATCCTTTTCCAGTGGGTATTTTTAGCCCCTTTGTCAAAAATCAATTGGCTATAGGTGTGTGGGTTTGTTTCGGAGTCTTCTATTCTGCTCCATAGGTCTGTGTCTGCTTTTGTTCCAATACCATGCTGTTTTTTTATTACTATGGCTTTGTAGTATAGTTTGAAGTCAGGTATTGTGATGCCTCCTGCATGGTTCTTGTTGCTGAGAACTACTTTGGCTATTCTGGGTTTTTTGTTGTTCCAAATGAATTTAAGGACAGATTTTTCTATGTCAGTGAAGAATGACTTTGGTAATTTAATGGGTATTGCATTGAATCTGTAGAGCACTT
>PVJS01042291.1:0-17576 GCA_004027185.1 Glis glis | reverse complement strand
GTGGGCCATGGTGGTGTGGGCCATGAGCTTGGGGTAGAGAAAGCACATGGGGACCCTTTGTACAACCTAGGTTTTCACTGAAACATGGTGGGAAGCTTGAGCTGCCCCAATCGCCCTGCCCTGATGACATCACCCTGCCCTGATGACATCACCCTGCCCTGATGACATCACCCTGCCCTGGTGACATCGCTCTGCTCTGGTGACATCGTGCAGTACATCATCAGTAAAGGCCCCATTCTGGCAAAGGCCCCCCAGTTCTCAGGCAGTCAGGTACTGCCACCTGCGGAGGCATCAGGAAGGAAAGTAGGCTCTCAGACACATGCTCAGCGAATCATAAGGACCCTACGTTGGGAGTGTTTGTGGTCCCCATCCCTGGTTTCACCAGAAGTACGTCTACTAGTGACCCACACCATGACGTCTACTACAGCAGCTGCAATTCCCAACCCCTACCCACATGCTTAGAGGATCCCGGCCCCAGGAGAAGTGGGAGAGCCAGTTTCCAAGGAATACAGACACCTGATAAAACCTCACCCCGATTCCAACTCACGGAGTGGGGGCGCTGTCAGGCCCTCACTTCTGCGTGGGTTTCCATTTTCATGTGCCTAAGAGGTAATTTAGGTTTTTATTTATTTTTTTTTTTTTTTGCAGTACCAGGGATTGAACGCAGGGGCGTTCTACCTCCGCGCTACGCCCCCGGCCCTATTTTTTTTATACTTTATTTTGAAACTGGGTCTCACGAAGTTGCGGAGGGCCTCACTAAGTAGAGAGAGAGAGAGAGAGACAGAGAGAGAGAGAGAGAGAGAGAGAGAGAGAGAGAGCTGAGGCTGGCCGCGAACCTGGATCCTCCGGTCTCTGCCTTCCAAAGTACTGGGATTACAAGTGTGTGCCACCACACCCAGCTGTAATTTAGGTTTTTAAATCCCAATGGAAGCTGGGTGTGGTGGTGCATACTTGTAATCCCAGTACTTGAGAGGCTGAGATAGGAAGGATTGCAGGTTTGAGGACAGCCTCTGCAAGTAGTGAGACTCTCATCAACCTAGAGAGACCCTGTTTCAAAGTAAAAATAAAAAATAGGGCTGGTGGTGTGCTCGGAGGTAGAATGCCCCTGGGTTCAATCCCCAGTACCACACACACACAAAACAAAATTCCAATGGACTGACAGGGGACGACACTGGCTTTTTAGCAATGTAAGCTCCTTTGCATGTCTGCCCATAAAACATGAAATGAGAGATGCGCGTGGCTGGGAAGTCTAACTGAGAGACAGAAAGCTAAATGCCACAGTGTGGTGTCCCATGAGTCCCAAAGAATGTTCCAGGAGGAGCAATGTCATTTAAGAGCCTCAGCTCCAGGCCAGCACATACCCCAACTGCAGGTCCCCCCTCCCCCACCCATTCCACAGGGCTTGGTTTCATTAGTCACTATTTAATGAGAAGAGCTAATAAAAGTGGATGAACCATGAGAACCGTTAATGGCTGTCACTGCGCCTCTGCTTAGCAGGAAGTGTCTCACCAACCCCATCCGGCTGGACTTCCGACCCACTTCCTCTCAGGCAATCCAGGGTGCACACAGGTGTCCTTCTTTCTGGCTTCTGTTTATCCAAGATCTCATTATCCTGCTTATGGGGAATTCCAAGCATCAGGCAGGCACAATGGCAGATGAACACAGGCTGGGTATCAGGGTGTTTGTGCTAAATTCCTCATCAGTGAAATTGTGCAGCGCCTCTCCCAGACCACTGCCTCTTCACAAGTATCCAACGGTAAGACAGGAAGTGTATACAGCTGACGTCCCCCTTCTTTTCTGGCTGGTTCGTGAGCTGAAAGCTGTGTGGTGATCAGGACCGTCTATAGATTATTCATGAGAAAGCAACTTATAACAATGTGGCCCGTAGTTGCATTTCTTTCATCTTGAAAACTAACACCAAGTCTCTGCTCTGGAATGGCTCCTTTGCAAGCCGGCACTTGTCCATTATTCGGAATCAGCTGCCATTGGGCCCAGAGCCTCGTGGTGTAGGGAACCAGACAGAGAAAGAAGAGGGCAGATTTAAGATCCACGTCACACCCGAAATGTAGCCAGGTTTGCAGGGAGCTATCTTGGAACCATAGGAGTAAACACGGTCTAAATCCGCTGCCGGGGAAGATAAGTGCTCAGAATTCTGTAAGCTAAATGCACACTGCTGAAATTTGATTGAAAACTTTGTGATGTGAAGACTGAAAATCACAAGAAGAAGGCAGGCAGTGCTTAATCTTCTGTTGGATGACAATTCAAGATAGACCGATAGAGATACCTGCCGCCCGATAAACCAGTCAATAGTGTAGATGGTAGATATCCGTGGGGAGCAGACACCGGGGAAGGGAGAGGGCGGGGACCGGGGCCTGTCTGTGTTGTCATTCTGCCCTGAGCACCCGCCGTGCAAGGTGAGGTGGGACCTGTGCTCCGCAGCACTCTGCTCTCTGTCTGTGGGTTGGAAAGCACCCAAGTCCTTCCAAGTAGACCCCTCTAGCCCGCCATGTCATTTGTCCCTTAGATCTGACGCGTTTACCTATCCTGGATGTGGAAGTGGAGGGAGGTCTTGGAAAGAAATCTCTCTACTTTCGTGGCAGCCATACTTTCAGGCAGAGATTTTTTTCTAGTTAATCTATGCTTAGAATTCTTAGACTGTTTTTTTTTTCTTTTTAACTACACTGGCAGGAACATACAAACACAAGAGGACCATCGTAGGTTCTGGCCAAATGAGTAAAATGTGCACACCTGCAAAGGGAACAAAACAAGGTAAGAATGCACACAGGGTTCTTTCAGTGTGTGTGGGGTGGGGTATGGGTATGGGTGGGTACGTGTGCATGTGAACCTACACGCATAATCAGCTCCTGGTGGTGTCTTCGTTGTACTTGTTTGTAGGAAATTTGAGAAGATATCTTTGAAGGTGGTTGTCTTCATGGATTTTATTTATTAGATAATCCACTAGGCTTTTCTTCTGGAAAAAAAAAATTCCAACTGTAACAGAAAGCAAGCCAAGAGAGAAGAATGTTTATAGCAAGGAGGGTCTCTGAATATCTTTGCTCTGGGTTCTTTATTAGGTAAAACTATGTCATGCTGCCACTCCGGTTGCAAACTAGTCATTTAAATCCCCTCTTTTGTGGATATTATGTTTTCCCCTAAATGTCAGTATTTGCTGGGGGAAAATATATATATATTTTTTGGTTGTTTCTTTGGAAGCTTCTTGCATTATGCCTCCACCTGCTGGAAAGAAGTAGACAAATGTTACCTTCAGGCCCAGCACTGTATATTCAAGAATGTCTATTTTCATATCACAGAAGAAAATAGAAATTAGAAACACATTGAATAGAGGTTTACTTGTAAACATCATGTGTAAATTAAATATTATGCATCAACCTACTGCAAAACCGTGTAAGCAGGGCATTTTAAATATAGTTCCGAATGAAAATAACTTCATTTTAGGGAAAACAGAGCTTATGTTGATGCAAGCAATCCGGAGTATTTATCAAAATATAGTCAATTAAAGGTGAAATGTAAATCGTGACATTAAACTTCTGAATGCTAACAGATATTTCCATTCCCCCAGCTGCAGTGTGATCATTGCGCCAGTCGTTGGGAAGGAGCTGGTCTGCATAGCGCGCCCGCTTTACAACAGTACATCCTGGTGGCGTCCGTGTTCCGTGGCACGTATATAAATTCCAAGAATTCATATAATTTACCTGATAGATCAGGAGCCATTACAGCCTGCTGTATAAATTCATATTTTGGCACTCTTTAAAAAGTGGATTATTATTGACCCAATAGACCATAACTGTTCCAAAGAAGCCATTACTGTCCGTTGTGTAAATCCTTCATGGTGCGTGTTTTATTGACGCTTTGGAGCCATCGGGGTCTGTCTTGTCAATCCAGCTGCCAGGGAAGTGCACCAAATGCATGCGTGAAAAACGCCTCAGACACTGAAGCGGGAGGCAAATGACCCTGTTCTCGCCCAATAAGCCACGGTGTAAAATTGGATATTTACACTGCGCTTTATTTCTCTACCTCTAGAACCCCACGTCTCTGTGTTTATTAAGAGGTTGAAATTTTGAAATGGGAATAAGGAAGCGATCGTTCGATTTCAAGGTCAAAAAAAAAGTACAGAGAAAGCTGAGGTTAGGTTTCGCTTTGTCTGGAAAGACATCTCAACACATGTACGAAACCAAATAAAATTTTTATTTAACTACATGCTTTTGTGTTTTTCCACCTACCCTCTCTTTATATTTTTTTAAAAAAATGGACACTGGAATATTTGTCAAGGAAAAAACCTCTAAATTATGTGTACCTTCAGAAGAATAAAATGAAACCCTTGCAGATCTTGCAGATCTCTGGCTGCAGGTGCCAGTCTGTTTTGCCCTGCAGTGAGAGGTTCAGAGGAAGCTCCCTCACACCTCAGGGCCCAGGTCAGGGGGCCTGCGGAGAGGATCAAGCTATAGGTTATGCTGCTTCCAGAGTGTTGCCCCAACTACACAAATCAGTGTGGATTCCCGATCCTCAGAGCCAGCATATTATTCTAGCAACCAAGCTATGAACAGAAAGTGCAGGCTGATATGACTCGAAAGATGTCACTGGATATACATCCTTACTTTCGGGCTCGGAGAAAATGGTTGTTAAGTTTTTGAAGCTGGGAGAAAACATTCATGGAACCGTAGTTTCAAAACATTTCGGTTGGCAGAACATATCTGCTTAAAGAGACCAATATTTCTTCAAGTTATAGAAAAACTAGGAAGGGAAAAATTAAGCGCTGTATAAAATCTTATTTTTTGCCCTAAGAAATAGCAAAGACATATTTTTTACTATTTTATTTTGATCCAGAATTGTTGTAATTGATAGTGTAAAATCCTAAAGTTCAGTGGTAATGTGATGAATGCAAGACAGATGGAGAAAAAAGTCAGTTATTTTTTGTTTTTAATTCTATAATAAGTCAAACAATTGGCGAATTAAGAGCAGCCCATTGGTAGGGAATCACAAGTGTAACGCTTGTGGGGAAATATCCTTTATTACCATTTTGTAAATATCTGCTAAGCACTGCATCTCACCTCACGATGCTCAAGAGGAAGGAGTCGAGCGCATCTTCCCAGCGCTCTGGAATTAACCATGGAAACCCGTGCACGGAACCGTGGCAGAAACAAGTCTCAAAGGGTCCTCGCCGTCCTCCCGGGAGAATTCACTGGAACTCATCCCCAGGATCTGGCTTCCCACCCTGGAGGTCTCCAACGACTCCCGTGAGAAGATGGCCAGTCACAAAAGCAGTGACACCCGCAGGCAGCCACCCCAGAGAAACCAGATCTGGGGGACCATACATCTCCTCCTGGGGATCTCCACCCTCCTGGCTCCCCTGGGGGCCATGCACAGCCTGCAGCCCGGGCAAGAAAGAGTTAACACGTGGTGCATCAGACAGACACCAGCTGAAGCGGATCTGCTGGGAACCCTCCTAGCCTCCCAGCCAGGACTGACTGCCGTGCGCGCGCACACACACACACACACACACACACACACACACACACAGTTCACTGCACCTCCTGACTGTTTGCCCTGGTTCAAATAGGAAGTTCTGCTTCCAAAAGTGGTGGTTTCTAACAGGGCTCTTTTTGTAATCTAAGATGCCATGGTGTTGCTTTCAAAAATACATTTGTGCATGTGTGGGCACACACGTGCGCACACACACACACACACACAAACACACACACACACACATACACAGGCATGCACCTGCAT
Organism: Glis glis; assembly: GCA_004027185.1. NCBI lineage: Eukaryota > Metazoa > Chordata > Mammalia > Rodentia > Gliridae > Glis > Glis glis. Next base: position 11,828 of record PVJS01042291.1, on the reverse strand, counting down.
GGAGATCTCACGTGCTGGTGAGGCCGTTTCTTGCCAAGGGAATCCCTGGACAGACACTGCTCTGAAAGCGGAAATCCCTCTGGCTTTGAGGGCCTGGCTGGGCATGGCAGGCTGAGGTCACGGAAGGGCCAGCAGGCTACAATTCCCCTGCGGAGGCAGCTCAGCTGCACCCCAGGAGTGCTCCACAGTGGCAGGGTGCATCCCTGCGCACCTATTACCAACAGAGAGACAGAACCCCACTCCTCCTTCGCATCCAAAAAAGAGGGGTGAACTGGACACGCATTATTTGAAATAAAATGGAATTTGAGCCAGGCACACTCCTGTCATCCCAGGACATGGGAGGCTGAGACAGGAGGATCACAGGTTTGAGGCCAGCCTCAGCCAGCAACATAGACTCTGTTTCAAAATAAAAAATCAAAAGGGCTGGGGGTGTAGCTCAGAGACAGAATGCCCCTGGGTTCCATCCCCAGTACAACAAAATAAAAAAATGGAACTTGAGGAGAATTGTGTTTTAAGATCCTTTATCTCCCTGTTTTTCGTCTGAAGTCTGGTGTAGTCTACGTATAAGGAAAGTAGCACTCTGCTACCAGCCAGCACAGAGTGCTTGACAAAGTTAGGATGTTAGTTGCAGACACGATGACCCAATGAAAGCGTCACAAACACAGGGGAGAAGCAGGGTTCCTGGACGCACTGCCCCTACCCCAACCATGGAACCCACATTTCCCAGGGATTCTTACCCGGGGTGTTCTTTCTGTCTTGACAGCATATGCTTACCTTCAGCAAGTTACAAATGTGTTTGCACCCTCAATACATCATATGGCCACCCCTGTACTAATTACAGGGGCAACAGTGCGTATAATAAAAACTTTATGTCCGTGCTTGCTGGGCTCACACCCCTCTGCTATGTTGCTGAGCTCATCCACAAGGTCTGCCTGTGAAGACGTCCATGCCAACGTACCTGAATACTAATGTCAAGCACTAGAATCAAGAGAGGCGACTTCCTTTCTAACCAGTTCTGGTCAGATTCAACTTTGTTCCATTTTTATCAGTCGCTGTGTTTCAGGCACAGAGGGCGAATTTGGTAGCCAGAGCAACAGAAACTTGTGTGCAGAACGGCGCTGTGTGGCTGAGCCCCTCTTCCCCAGGAATGGAAACAACACCTCCAGGATGCTCCTGTAAAGCAGCGAGCAATCTCCAGTTGTCTCGCGTGGAGTGGAAAAGCAGCCAGAGCTGGCGGATGTACAGTGACCTGGAGCCTAGCATAGTAAGGCCGACACCCTACCCTGCCCTGCTGGAGCACGCAGTCAGCCTGCCCAAGCAGTCCCCGAGTCCCGCTTCAGCATCTGCAGCATGCAGAGGAAGGGGGCTCTGCCTTGCATCTCCCGGCCTGTGCTGGGGTCCCAGTACAGAGACTGATTCAGAACAGGGCCGGGGAGACCAAAGTCATGTTCGGGAGGGTGGAAGGAGAAAGAGCCCCCGTGACCCCGGCAGCAGAGTCTTGATTTCTTCTTGGGGACCCATCTGGAGGCTGAGTGACCCTTTTCCAAGCATACCCGGGGTTAGTCTGGGCACATTCAGTCTCTGGTCTCTGAGTCAAGAGGAAGAAAGAGCTCTGGGATGATGGGGACCCCTCTCGCCATGCAGAGGCATCCTGCAGGGGTGCAATGGGTCCCATATAGGCTTTGCTTCTGGCGCCCTATGCGGTGTTGGCCTGCAGGAGCCTGGGAGGAAGCTGGCGAGGGAGACGAGGAGGGAGGCAGAGCCAAGCAGCGGGAAAACAGTGGGGAAAGGTGTCCCCTTGCTGTCCCCACAGGCACAGAAGCAATCTACTCAACCTGAGACTTGGCCGGCGCAGCAGTGAAGGGGTCCCCAAGGGCTGCGGCCACCTTCCTGCTGGGATCCCCTTATGTATCCAGTGAGAGAGGGGACAGGGCACATTTTGGTTCTTGCACACAGGGAACAAGGACTTGGTCCATGGCCTCTAGTTATCTGTACAAGCTCAGGAGTGTGGAGCTCATTATATTCAATATGAAAACTAAAACACGGAGTCACCACGGCCACCCACATTTTAAGTTTCTTTATTGCCTTGTGATAATGAAGGGGGAAAGAACTCCCGACAGCTTGCCCCGGGCGAGATGACAGGATTAGGGCCCACTCCGAGGCTGGCTGAATTTTTAAAGACTCAGAGGAGAAGGACAAGTTGCATCCAGCCCCGGGTTACCCAGAGGTGGCAGGTGGGGACATCAGGGGACGTGGTACCTGGACACCAGCCAGAGGGTTGGTGGCTCCATCGGGGGACCGCACTGTGTGTGACGCTCCCTGGAAGCGCACATGTCTATGCACGACTCCGCTTCTCTATGACAGACCAAGTCATTTAGGACCCATTGGGTGGTGACACGGGATTTATACACTGAAAAGGTGTCTCTGAGACATGGTCCATGAACATCTCTGGACTGGGCAGGGGTCCCAGGTGGAGGAGGCAGGGAGCCCCGTCTTTCTCTGCCCCTTGCTTTTCCCAGTGGTGTCAACAGTGTAGCCTGCATCGGTATAGCCTGGAAGAGACCAGTCAAAGAACCAGGAAGCAGGAAGGGGCGGGTCACGGAGGCACAACTGGATTCCTGCCCAGTTCCAGCCAGGGCTGAGTTGGCCGATTCCAGGGGAAAGACTGAGTGTTCTCACAAAACATTCCCAAACACCACACCTTATCTACTTTTTTTTTTTCATCTTTATAGGAAAATTCTAAATACCTTCTGCTGGTGTCTCTGCGCTCACAAAAGATGGCCTCAGTCAAACGGTACCACTTACCATGTCTCTGCTCCTCTTATGGGTGCCGTCCCCCCTTTAACCTGAATCCCTAACCTATTTTAAACACGCCACCTCCCCCCCACATTAAGAGAAGGATTCTTTTTTCTCTCTCTGTCTTTCTTCCCTCAGTAGATGAACTTTAAATGCAGTAGTGGCTCATCCTGGCCGACCCGCCTGCTGTGAGTAATTGTCTAGAGAGAATAGGAGAATCTAAGAGCTTTTGTGAAAGGGAAAAGAGAAGACAGACATTATTATGATTTCGAATCCGAGGCGCTCTTCTTTTCTTTCTTTCCTTTTATATATTTTTTTTCTGGATCTAACAGCTGTTTCCCATCACAACTGGTGTTTGAAAGACACTGCAAAAATGAGTGTATCAGTATCCCAATTAGTTTCTCAGGCACTAATAACTTACTTGCCATCCATGCCTGATTTAATCAGGACAGCCCTGATTTATAGTCACTTGCCCCATGTGTCCGACTCTCCCTGCCAGCTCCGTGGGCAGGGTGCCCTTTGGGGTGCTGGGGGGAGAAAATGCCCTCCATGGCTCTGCTTGTCAAGCCTGGCGCGGAGGGAACCCCGGGCGCCTCCTGGACAGGCAGGCGGGAGAGCCCGTCCCCAGGGACCAAGCGCCCAGCCCTCCCCCTCCCCCTCCCGCGCCTCCACACTTTAAGGTCAAAGCCAGTTCCAAGCTTCACGTCAGCTCAGACATAAAAGCCCCGAGCCCTTTGGAGGGGAGGCCGCTTCCGATGGTGCCAAATTATGCGTGTCTAGTTTTTGTGATGTGATCTACCGCTGTTCATTAGGGACGGAGCTGAGCCATCCACTCATTTTTCTTAGGGCCTCGAGCTGGTCCGCCGGGAGGCCGGGCACAGAGAGGCCAATCTTTCCTCTGCTCACTCAGCAACTTCGCTCTTCAGATTTTTTCTTCTTCTTTTTATTTTTTAATGAAAAATTTTCATGCAAAATAGAACCAGGCCTTCGCCACGGAAGTGACTGGATCAGACCTTGCACACATCAAACCCAAGAGCGGAGTGGGGGCAGTACCCACTTTGAAGTGTTTAAAAAATCTGCCTGGCAGGGCAGCTGCATCTCCCGTCTCATGATGCGACTGCTGGGCCTTAATGACACTCACAAAGAGCAGGCGTGGGGGCATGCCACATTTTGGAGTTCTGGAAATGCCTATTTTGTTTGTGGTAGACAGTACGTTGATAGGCTAGGCAGACCACACCGATGTGTCAGGACCTTGTTCTCGATGGCCAACGCACCGGGGACTCTGCAGAGAGTCTTGGAAGGGATTCCACCAGGCTCAACACAATGCTTTTCTGTTTCTGAGCCACCAGAATGGAGCCAAAGAGTCACAAGCAACCCAGTTACCAATCCTGGTGATGTAGCCGCAGAAGAATGGAGAGGCCGGCCGGCATTCCACTCCGGTCGCCCCAGCTGCGCCCTCCCATCTGGCAGCTTCTGGCGGCAGGAGAACTAGAACGCCGGGCAGGGACAGGACAGGGAGTCCTGGTGGAGGCCCCAGGCATTGTGTCCTGTACCAACTGTGCTTCTCAGGCCTCCATCGCCCCTGCCCAGCCCACAGGGAGACCCCTGCCCAAGGCTGTCAGCTCTAGGGAGCACATAGATGCTCTAGGCCAGGGCTGAGAAAGCAAAGCACTGGCTGCCAGGCACGCGGGACCAAACCAACAGGGGCTCACAGAGCCCCCGGGAGAAGAAACATTGGTTTGAATCAGATCAGAAGCACCCTCAGGGGCTCCTAACCCAGCCTCTGCCAAATGAGGTCCACGTGGCACCACAGTGACAAGCCACATCGGTCCCTCACACCTCATATGTATCAGAAATAGCCATTGAGCCAGGCATGGTGGTGCACGTTTGTAACCCCAGTATTTTGGACTTGGGAGGCTGAGACTGGAGGATCACAGGTTCACGGCCAGCCTCAGCTACTTAGTGAGGCCCTCTGAAATTTAATGAGACCCTGTTTCAAAATAAAGAATAAAAAATAAGGCTGGGAGTGGAGCTTGAAGGTAGAATGCCCCTGGGTTCCATCCTCAGTACCACAAAAAAAAAAAAAGAAAAAAGAAATAGCCATTGCACTCAAACCCCAGGAGGCTGTCTGCTTTTGTACCAAAAAGTAAAAAAATAAAATAAAAATTAAAAATTAAAAAAAACCTCCAGAACACCTGTGTCTACCATTTGCACAGGTGCCCCTGTTTCCCTCCTCAGCTCACAGTGGTCCCTTGGTGCACGTCACCAACAAGAGTTAGCAAAATTCGTTTGCGATGACTTCTCTGAAAGATCTGTGCTGTCCCCACGGTGGGGAGCAGGTCTCTTTGGTTCTGTCTCTGTGTGTCGGGCATCAGGCACCCCATATTTTTTGAGATACTACAGCAGAAACCAGCGAGGATTTGAATTCCATTTGGTTTTGTGCTTTGGTGCGTTGGGTGGTTCCTTTTGCAGAGAGAATTCAGCAACTGGGGGTATTGTTTGCTGGCTTGTTTGGAGGGGTCCTGAGCAGGGAAAAAAAAAGTCCCTTACAGAGGCTATGTTAAAAATTTATCTAAGCTGAGCGTGGTGGTGCGCACTTGTAATCCCAGGACTTGGGAGGCTGAGACAGGACGATCGCACGTTCACGGCCAGCCTCAGCTACTTAGTGAGGCCCTCTGCAACTTAGTGAGACCCCGTTTCACTATTAAAGAATAAAAAATAGGGCTGGGGGTGTAGCTCCGAGGTAGAATGCCCCTGGGTTCAACCCCCAGTACCACAAAAACAAAACAAACAAACAAATTATCCAGGGAGAAAAAAAATATAAACAAGACTGCCATCACATGGCAAAGGAGATAGACGTTTGAGGAGGTTGCCCATCTCCCGCTTGTGCCTGGCATCATTTCTGACATTTTTCTGCATATTTTCCCCTGCGAGTGCAAAAGCAGGCCCTGCACTGTGTTTCTGGGCAGTGTTGGAGTTGGACTCCGCACAGTTACTGCAGTCAAAGAGGGGGAAAGGAGAGGGGAAAGTGGCAGTCTATCCATCTCACTTGGCATGTTTATATGTTCTCTTAACCAAAAGAAAAAAAAACCTGTTTACCAAATGGAGTGTCAGGAACATTGTGTAAAAGAACACTTATCTGGGGGACTTTGATCTTCCCCTGAAGCACCATTAGCTGGAGTCTGAGAGTTTGATGGCTCTGGGGTGGGGGCGGGCAGACGGGAAGAAGGGAGTTTCCAAGAAAATACAGCTTAGTGAGCCACCTCCGTGCTTTTAGAACAGAAATCCTGTGAAATCCCACGGAGCCAGCTGGACAGGGCCACTGGAGGAGTAAAGCCCACCCCCAGCCCATGGTACCCCCAGAAGCAGGAAGGAAGGTCCCCTGCTGTGGCCCCAACCACACCCCAGCCCCATCCTCAGCATGCAAGTCTTCCTTCCTGCTGCTCAGGAGCCTGTAAAGATTCCAGTTATTTTCTATTTCATCTAGGTCTGACAAAACAGGCAGAAAAAGGAAAGGGAAATGACAGGGGGGAGGGGCACTTATTGTATTGGGATTGCCATATTTGGTTTTGTTTGTTTGTTTTACTTATAAAAGAACAAACTTAACCTATACCTAGAAAAGACATTTTCATTGGTACTATTTATGCTCAAACTGGAAAATTCAAGAAAGAACAAGTGAGAGTAATTGTGGCACTAGAGAAAGGAATGCAGGGAAGGGTTTGATCCTGCAGCTCAGATGATCTACAGAGTGTCGGGGCTTCTCCGGTATGACATTTCATGCTCGTTGGACAGTGCAAGTGACACTCAGTGGCAGGAGTGGTGTGGCCCCTAATGGTGATTTCAGAGGACCCAGAACTCCTTGAAGTCTGAATTCTTCTAATGTTGTTGATTCATCATCCAGTAAGACGGGCTTGGGTTTTTTTGTGTGTGAAAAAATAGTTTCACTGTGAAAAGTTTCCCCTTAGGTCCTTGCTTATCATCCTATATCACTGGGCATCCAGATGTCTCCTGAAACCTCCCACCTTCCTGGACAGGGTCCAGCACACCGGGCAAGACCACAGTTTCAGTATGAGTGCCATGGCTCACTGAAGAGTGTTTCCTAAGCACCTATTAGAGGTCAGGGTGGGTTGACCACAGGGAGTATGGACCAAGCAACCACTGTGAACCAGGAGTGGAAGAAATAATACCATATGATAAATCCTTTCACACAAGTGTGGCACAAACACTTAGAAGTGGGAGCCTGTGGGTACCAATGGGAAGCACCACCATGAGGGCGAAATAAATAAGGAAGAATCTCGGAGGAGCAAGGACATTGGCGAGGCCTTGCGAACCGCAGGAGTTGGATGACCAGAAATTCCACACCCCACGTGGTGCCATAACCCTGGGCTCTCAGTGAACATCACTGGTCTACACACACACCAAAAGGCACCGGCGCACCATAAACCAGGGAAACTCGAGGGCCCGCGGAGAAAAGAAATCCAGGAAGCCATTTGACCCAATTGAAAGAGAGACACCCCTAACATGTTAGGAGATTTGGGGAAAGTGGGTGAATTTCGCTTTGTCTACACATTTTATTTTTCTTCTTACAACATTTCGTTTTGTTTATTTTTCTCTATTTAATTGACACATAACTGTATGTACTGATGGGCTGATAACTGACACATAACTGTATGTACTTGCGGGGTATAGGCTGATAATGTTGTACACGTATACAATGTGTACTGATCAGATCAGGGTGGTTAGCATCCGATCTCCTTATACATCTATCACTACTTTGTGTTTGAAGCCTTTGAATTTTGGTTTTCTTTTTCTTCGTAAAATATATAGTGGAAGGGAATTAGGGGAGGGAAGTGGGGAGGGGGAAAAGAGGGTTGACGAAGGAAGTTCAAGTAATGTTATATCCATATATGAAGGAATCCCTACCGATCTCACGAACATGAGCAGGGAAGGAGGGGGTCAGGGTGGGATGGAGAGGGAGACGCACCAAGTGCTGTGTGCAATATGTTTGTATCACTTTGAATCTCACTACGATGCCAAATTACAACATACCAATGAAAGTATAAAAATAAATCTAAAAAGAAAAATACACATCTATAATAGGCTGTTATAATCTATGGTTACCCTGCTATGCTGTAGGATACTACAACATTATTTTTGTAAGATTCCAGTTTGATTTTTAACAAGAATTAAAACGGTCCTACGTTCTAAGTTCTCAGTTGTTACCTCTGAATACAAATTCAGGGAGCATCCACTCCAAGCCCTGGCGGTGACCGGTAGCTGATAGGCTTTACTTGTTCACCTCAGCACTGAGCCTAGGAGCAGCAGGTCCTGTCCTTGCCTTAAAAGTGGAGAAATTGTTAAGGTTCAGAATTTTCAGCAAAGCTTCCCAAATTGCGCATCCAGAAAAAAAGCCGGAGTTCAAAAGGAGGTCTATTGGTGCCCAGACCCAAAGACCCATGCTGTCCTCTGTGGGAAAGCCACCCCCACCCGGTGACCCTAAAGACTCCAGGAAACTGCAGACTCTGAGCAATAGTTGTGTGGCCTGGAACCTGGTCTCCTGCAGCAGCTCACCTATGACACGGGGACACCGACAGAGAAATAACAACAGGGAAGACAAATAGAAAACGAAAACTGGAATGGCAGGCTTATGCCCTAACACATGAACAACCGCATTGAACGTAAATGGTCTAACAATTACCACTGAGATCTCCTACCTTTTGTGACAACTCGGATGGGCCTGGAGGACATATGTTAAGTAAAATAAGTGGGACACAGAAAGACAAATACTGTGTGGTCTGGGACCTTGTCTCCCGCAGCTCCTCGTCTATGACATGGGAACACCAACGGCACCTGATGAGTGATCTAAGTAAAAATTTAAAGCCAGGCGTGGTGGCGCACGCTTGTAATCCCAGTACTTTGGGAGGCGGAGACTGGAGGATCCAGGTTCGAGGCCAGCCTTAGCTCCCTGTCTCTCTCTCTCTCTCTCTCTCTCTCTTTACCTAGTGAGGCCCTCCACAACTTCGTGAGACCCGGTTTCAAAATAAAGTATAAAAAAATAGGGCCGGGGGCGTAGCGCGGAGGTAGAACGTCCCTGCGTTCAATCCCTGGTACTGCAAAAAAAAAAAAATTAAAATGGGTCCAACTCCCACCCGACCTGCTGAAGACCCACAGTCACCACTCCCTTCCCGGGGCTTCTGCACTGTGCACCTGGACGAGGCCACGCCTTTAAATCTGAGCTTCGAGTCTTCCCAGCACATCGATCAGTCGCTCTACACACGCAAACATCAGGGCCTGTCAGTGTAGCTTTCCAGGGCTTATGATCGTTGGCCTCATCCCTATTGTCACCATCACGGCCCCAGTGACATGCTCATTGTTCTCGTCTGGACCATGGCAGTAGTCCCATGCGTGGTCCCAGTCTTCAGGATTGCCCAACACGTCAGCCTCCCTGTTCCCGCGCACTGTCCTTCAAGCTTTGGCGATCAGAAAGCCAAAACACATGCTTCTTCTCAGGTTTCCAGGCTGACCTGCACCCCACCTCCTCCATCTACACCTGCGCAACTCAACGTGGTGGCCACCAGCCACAGGCAGCTGCTGAGCACGTGGAATGCAGCTCTCAGTGGGAAAACACACACTGCGTCTTGAAGATGTAGAAGAAGGCTTCCTGGAGGAGGAGCCTTGGGGATGGCGCTGGGGCCATGGCTGGGACTCAGGATGGGGGAGAGCGAGGTGGGAAGAAGGAAGCAGAAGAGGGGTGTTCCTCCTCAGTGGGACAGCACATGGCCTGGCCGGGGGCAGCACAAATCCGGTTTGGTAAGAGCATAATGTACACAAAGCAGAGAAGATTCGTTTGCTGGGGCTGTCGTAACAAAGTACCATAAACAGAGTGGCGTAGAACAATAGAAACGGAGGCCAGAGGCCCAAATCCAAGGGTCAGTGGGACCAAGCTCCCTCCAGAGTCTCTAGGGGAGAGGTTTGCTTCTTCCAGCTTCTGGAAGTTTCCAGCAAGGCTTGGTGCTCAACAGCTTGTGCCACCACTCCAACTTCTACCTCCGTCTCCACACGCCATCTTTCTCCACTTCCACATCCACGTGTCACTGTCCTCAGCCTCCACCTCCACAGGCCCTAGTCCTCAGCCTATATCTCTATACGCCATCTTTCTCCACCTCCATCTCCACAGAACATCTTCAGATTCCATCTCCACATTCCGTGTTTCTCAGCCTCCATCTCTGCAGGTCTTCAGCCTCCATCTTCACACTCCATCTTTCTCCACCTCTATCTCCACCAGTCATCTTTCTTGGCCTCCATTTCCACAAGCCATCTTTCCCCATGTGGGTGTTGAAATTTCCCTCATCTTAAAAAGACACCAGACATGGGATTAGGACCCCTTGCTCTGTATGACACCAGACATGGGATTAGGACCCCCTTGCTCTGTATGACACCAGTCATGGGATTAGGACCCCCTCTTGCTCTCTATGACACCAGACATGGGATTAGGACCTCCCCCCTTGCTCTGTATGACACCAGACATGGGATTAGGACCCCCCTCGCTCTCTATGACACCAGACATGGGATTAGGACCCCCTTGCTCTGTATGACACCAGCCAGCACATGCATACCAGGCTTAGAAATGTGTGTTAGAATTAAGACTATAGAACTTTGCATACAATGTGGGTTGCAGTCAATTTCCAAGTGGGATTGAGTTACTCACAATGGACAACCCAGGGACAGTATGTGTCACTGAACACCTGTCACATCAGGATGCAATACAATTTTCAGAAATTAAAAGCACAAATGCATAAAAATGTATTCAGTATCCTGATGGTTTGATAAATCTTAATGAGAATGCACTGATTAAAGACATAACTCACAAAATACATAGCCTTTGGGGATATAAAATATTATCAATAAACAGCATCTTGCCTGGCCCCTCTGCCTGCCCCCGCTCCTTTGGAAGGATTTTATTTGTGCCTGACACTGGGTCCGATGCCTGCCCACCAGCTGTCCCAATGAGGAAGTCCTTATACCTCTTTCCAGAAGAAATACTTAGATAAGAGCCCAACCATTTTCTCCAAAATTTCATCTGTTCTGCTGCAGTGATCTGCTTAGAAGATGGCAGTGCAGGCTGGAGCTGCTGGTACCCCTGAGAGAAGGTGCTTCGCTTTAGAGAAGGGAGATTTCTAATGGAGCAGGGAAATAGAGAGAAGACACATCTCCAGTCCCGACGCAGCCATGGACTCCTCCACCCCAGGGAGGGCCAGCCCAGAGGACTGGACATAGGGTCCTTTCGAGCTCCCAACACACAGCAGGGCAGCCACACACCACTCTTGGGCACTGCCCAGGGAAAATGGCCCTGGGCCTTTGCAGCTGTCGTTACTGGGGCCAGAAGACCTCCAGGGTGGGACCAAAGGGTGCAGGGAGCAACAGAAAAAGGAACCAAGGATAAGCCCCAGGCAAGAGGTGTATTGGTGGCAGCAACTCAAAAGGTGGCAGAAAGCCGGGCGTGGTGGCGCACTTTTGTAATCCCAGTACTTGGGAGGCTGAGACCGGAGGATCCGGGTTCGCGGCCAGCCTCAGCTACTTAGTGAGGCCCTCCACAACTTAGTGAGACCCTGCTTCAAACTAAAGATTAAAAAATAGGGCTGGGGGTGTAGCTCGGAGGTAGAATGCCCCTGGGTTCCATCCCCAGGACCACAAAAAAAACACACAAATAAAACAATAGGTGGCACCCTTAGGACCTGCACAGAGGATTTCCTTTATTTTTATTTTGAATGGGGATTTAGTAGATATATAATAATAACTCCAAATTTGACACCCCAGAGGGACAGAACACCAGCACCCTCTTACTGCCCATGACGTCCGAAGGTCACCGACTATATAAACTTGCACAGACCTAGTTGAAGTATAGCGTCCGGAAGCAGCCCTTGTGACCAATTCCTGCACACAGGGGTGTGGGCGCCACCCTGGTAACCCCATTCATCCTCCTCGTCCTGACTCCCCATCTGCATTTCCAGGGTATCAAGGAAATTTCAAGT
>PVJS01042290.1:0-11919 GCA_004027185.1 Glis glis | reverse complement strand
CTCCCAGCCCTATTTTGTTTTTTATTTTGAAACAGGGTCTCACTAAGTTGCAGAGACCTCACTAAGTAGCTGAGGCTGGCCGTGAACCTGTGATCCTCCTGTCTCAGCCTCCCAAGTGCTGGGATTACAAGCATGTGCCACCATGCCTGGCTGACCCTCAGCAATTTAGCAAGACCCTGTTTCAAAATAAAAATTAGCTGGGTGTGGTGGTGCATGCTTGTAATCCAAGTATGTGGGAGGCTGAGACGGGAGGATCGCAGATTTGCAGCCAGCTGCAGCAACTCAGCGAGGCTGTGGTCTGGCCGGTTCCCCAGTGGGTGGCTGTTTGGGTGGCGCTTGCTTAAGACATCATGGACATTACTACTCCAGTCATCTTTGCTGAGATCCCCGCAGGAACCTGTGAGGTTTCTGACTCAGGGGCCTGGCAGGACTTTTTTCTTTTGGTGCTGGGGATTGAACTCAGGGGCATTCTACCTCCAGGGTACACCCCCAGTCCCATTTTATTTTTTTGAAATGGTCTCACTAGGTTGCTGGAAGTCTTGCTAAGTTGCTTAGGAAGGTCTTGAACCTGTGGTCCTCCTGTCTCAGCTTCCCAAGTATTGGCATTACAGGTGTGCACCACTGCGCCCGGCCCTGGCAGGATATTTTGAAGGCTGGCAGATCTTGCCAGTTTGCCCTCTGCAAGGCCTTGACACTCACACCCCACCAGCCACATAGGAGTGTGTTTCCTTACATCTTGGCCGATAACAGGTAATAGTTAAGTCTCTGTTATTTTATCCATTGCTTTATGGCTCTTTATCCATGATGGCACATAACTTTTCATGTGTATTGGCCACTTGGGGGTTTCTTCTAGCTTGACCTTTTTTTTTTGGTCTTTTTTTTTGTCTTTTTGGCACTCGGGATCGAACCCAGGACGTTGCGGTTGTAAAGCGAGCGCTTTGCCACTGAGCTACATCCCAGCCTGAAGGGTTTTTTCTTTAACAGCTTAGAGCAAAGCCTTCAAGCGAGCCTCTCCCCTCTGAGCCCTTTCGCTTTACTTCTGGAGTGATGATTGTGAAGCCCCATGTGCCCTCAGCGTCCCCTGCTCAGCCCCCTTCTTTCGCTGCCCTCAGTGCGCCGCTGAGCTCTGTTCCACGATGGCCACTGGGCATGTCCTGCCCTGTCCAGACCACAGGGCCCCGGGTGCACAGCAGACCCTCTGCCTGACCTGGGCCTTTGCACACACTGATCCCTCTATGCATAGCACACTGTTATTCAACCTTTTTCATTTTATTCTATTCTATTTTATTTTATTATTTTATTTTATATATTTTTTGGTGCTGGAGATTGAACCCAGAGGCATTCTACCTCTGGGCTACACCCCCAGCCCTATTTCAATTTTTATTTTGAAGCAGGGTCTCACTAAGTTGCTGAGGCTGTCCTCAAACCTGTGATCCTCCTGTCTCAGCCTCCCAAGTACTGGGATTACAAGCATTTGCCACCACGCCCGGCTTAACCCTTTTTTTCCGGTACTGGGGATTGAACCCAGGGGCATTCTACCTCCAGGCTACACCCCTAGCCCTATTTTTTATTCTTTATTTTATTTATTTTTTTTTTTGCGGTACCGGGGATTGAACGCAGGGGCGTTCTACCTCCGCGCCACGCCCCCGGCCCTATTTTTTCTATGCTTTATTTTTGAAACCGGGTCTCACGAAGTTGCGGACGGCCTCGCTAGGTAGAGAGAGAGAAACAGAGAGAGAGAAACAGAGAGAGAGAGAGAGAGGAGAGAGGAGAGAGAGAGATTGATCGCACGCGCATGCGCGCTGAGGCTGGCCGCGAACCCGGATCCTCCGGTCTCCACCTCCCAAAGTACTGGGATTACAAGCGTGCGCCACCACGCCCGACTTTTTTATTCTTTATTTTGAGACTGGGTCTCACTGAGTTGCGGAGGGCCTCACTAAGTAGCTGAGGCTGGCTGTAAACCCGGATCCTCCGGTCTCAGCCTCCCAAGTACTGGGATTACAAGTGTGCGCTACCACGCCTGGCTCCCTATTTTTTATTCTTTATTTTGAAACAGGTTCTGACTAAGTTGCGGAGGGCCTCACTAAGTAGCTGAGGCTATCCTCGAACCTGCAATCCTCCTATCTCCGCCTCCCAAGTACCGGGATTACAAGTGTGCGTCACCACGCTGGGCTTAACTCTTTTTTATTTAAACAACTTTATTGTGAAATACACATAAAAAGCCAGGCATGGAGGATCCGGGTTCGCGGCCAGCCTCAGCTACTTAGTGAGGCCTTCTGCAACTTAGTGAGACCCTTTTTCAAACTAAAGAATAAAAAATAGGACTGGGGGTATAGCCTTGAGGTAGAACGCCCCTGGGTTCAATCCCCGGTTCTGCAAAAAAAAAAAAATACACATAAAAGAGAATATTAACAATAATATATTTATTTTAACAAATGAAAAGGCGAACCCCAAGGGCTCACCCCAGCTACTGTGACCTATCGCCCCGCATCCTGTTAGTGGGTGCCTTGTCCTCCCCCCCTTATTCAGTGAGCCCTACGAGGCCTGGGACCAGAGCGCACTTGGCACAGGTGTGCATCCGTCCAGCCCTGGCAGCAGGCAGGTGCTTCGTAAACGTTCGTGGGATAATTATTCCCCCAGCACCTGCCACTCACCCAGCGGTGGGCTCAGTACCTTACTCTCGCATCTTTACCTCCAGTCGCTCCTTGGGCCTCACCACAGTCTCTGGCAGATGGGGAAGCTGAGCCTGGAGAGGGAAAGAGGCCTGCCTGGGGCACTGGGCAAGTGAAGTGTGGACCCCGATTTGCAGCCGGGTAGGCGTAGCTTGGCCTGTGTCCTTAGCCTGCTCGCTGTGACCTCCCCAGGAGGACAAGGGAGGGAACGAATGACTGAAGGCTTAGGCATGTGCCAGGAGTGGAAGCCGCTCCTCTCCCCAGCCTCCACCCTGCGTGGTGCTCTTCACTGTCTTCAAGAAATGAAAGACGCTGTTTGGCTGGGTGTGGTGGCGCACGCTTATAATCCTAGGACTTGGGAGGCTGAGACAGGAGGATCACAGGTTCGAAGCCAGCCTCAACAACTTAGTGAGGCTCTCAGCAACTCAGCTGAGAGCCTCCAAATATTTATTTCCAAATATTTATTTCCAAATAAAAAATAAAATAGGAGTAGCTTGGAGGTAGAATGCTCCTGGGGTCCATCCCCAGTACTACACACACACAAAAAGAGACTGTTTGGCAGCTCCAGGGCACCAGAGCCTGTGCTGAGCCCTGTGACTGGAGCAGGAGCCCAAGTGGTCCTGTCAGGCTTTCCAGGCAGGGGGATCTGGGCCCGCCCCCGTCTGGGAAGACGCTGACCCTGGGAAGCGCCCAGGCTCTGGAGTCGTAGCATTGGTCCGCTTCCTCGCTGTGTGTCCCTTAGCCTCTCCCAGCACCTCTCTGAGCTTCAGTGTCCTGGGTTTAAGTGGGTGTGTCTCCATGAATGGGCGTGTCCCCTATCAGACTTGCTCAGCTGGCTGTTAGAGGTGTCCAGGGCTAGCCCTGACCTTGCTCCTTGTTGTAGATGTTATTGTAGGTCATCAGTCATTTATAAATGACAGGCTCAGGAGATTAAGGGACAGCCCAGGGTCATTCCAGCAAATTCTCATGAAAACAGCTGGGTGGACTGGTGCTTGCTTGTAGTCCCAGCTCTTCAGGAGGCTGAGACTGGAGGATGACTTGAACCCAGGAGTTGAAGACCAGCCTGGGCAACATAATGAGAGTCCATCTCAAAGAAAAAAAACAGATAAAATTAATGAAAAAGATATATATTTTGTGGTATTAGAGATTGAACCCAGGGGCATTCTACCTCTGAAGTATATCCCCAAATCTTTTTATGATATTTTGCTTTTTTTTTTGTGGTACTGGGGATTGAACCCCAGGGGGTTCTACCGCTGAGCTACACCCCCAGCCCTATTTTATTTTTTATTTTGAAACAGGGTCTCACTAAGTTGCTGAGGCTGTCCTCGAACCTGCGATCCTCCTGTCTCAGCCTCCCAAGTGCTGGGATTCCAGGCCTGCGCCGCCGCGCCCGGCTCCTGCAGCGGTCTTGTACACTGTTTATTGAATGCTTAGGTGCCAGGCACCGGGCTGATTGTGTCACAGGTGTGAGTTCCTCGGCTCTGCCAGGACGGCCTTCAGAGTATGGGCTCTAGCTTCTCCCATCTCACCACCGAGGCCCGAGGTCAGGAGATTTGGATCTTTGGCTATCTGACCCTAAGCCTCCCGTTCTCACGCGTCCCTCCGAGGTGAGCTTGTGTACAGCGCTCTGCACATCTGGAGGGCGGCAGGTGCTCAGTGGTGCGCTGGCCCAAGGCATTGCCGTGGCGTGGCTGTGCCTCAGGTCGCCCGGTTCTCTGGAGGCACACGGCAGCGGCAGGAGATACTTCCTTGCCTCGTTTTCTCTGGGCAAGGCTGCAGCCCTGTCCTGGCATGTCCCCATCCGCAGGCCAGCCTGTCCCTGTGGTTCTGATCCAACTGGGTCTTGGGGACTCTCCCACAACAGAACAGGCTCTGCTTCTCCCCACAGAGCCCCAAAGGCTTCCTGGAGAGCTATGAAGAGATGCTGAGCTACGCCCTGCGGCCCGAGACCTGGGCCACCACCCGGCTGGAGCTGGAGGGCCGTGGGGTGAGTTGGTCGGTGCTGAACTTCCTGGGGTCCCTCGCACCTGAGGTCTTTGGGGGGTTAGGCCAAGTTCTGCCTCGGTTCCAAGTAGCTGTGATGGCTTCATTGCTGCTCAGAGCCCTGGTTCCTGCCTGCTCAGGCACAGGCCACGAGGAAGGTGGCCCGAGCTGCACCTCCTTGCAGAGCAGAGGGCGAGATGTATCTGCCCCGGTGCCACACCAGGCGCCCTGGCTCAGCCTTCGCCTCTGCACAGTGGCTCTGCTTACAGCCCCTGCCCCGCAGGTGGTGTGCATGAGCTTCTTCGACATCGTGCTGGACTTCATCCTCATGGATGCCTTCGAGGACCTGGAGAGCCCCCCGTCCTCAGTGCTCGCTGTCCTGCGCAACCGCTGGCTGTCCGACAGCTTCAAGGAGACGGTGAGCCACCGCCCCACGCCCAGAAGTGCATATCACGTGACCACGCACTCGCCTGTCCCCCTTCCCACACCATCCCTGTTTGGGGCACCAGGGCTGGGCACCCACCCATCAGGCTGCTCCTGTGCCAGCCCTCTGCCCCTCCCCGGGATCTGAGGCTGCCGGGCCTGGGATCCATTCCAGGCCTCCAGTGCTCCCCTCTGCCCTAGTGTAGAACCGACGGGGTTTCTATTTTCCTCCTGCAGTGTGGCTTCACTTAGTTCTACTGTCCCATGTGTGCATTAATTCCACTGCAATTTGAATACATCCCATTGAATTAAAATAAAGAAAGATCTGGGTTCGGTGGGACACACACGCCTATAATCCCAGTACTTGGGAAGCTGAGACAGGAGGATCACAGGTTTGTGGCCAGTCTCAGCAACTTAGTGAGACCCTGTTTCAAAAAATAAATAAATAAGCAGGGTCTGGTGGTATATGCTTGTAATCCCAGTACTTGGAGGCTGAGACAGAAGGATCGCAGGTTCATGACCAGCCTCAGTAATTTAGGTCCTCCGCAACTTAGTGAGACCCTGTTTCAAAATAAAGAATAAAATAGGGCTCGGAGTATAGCTCGGAGGTAGAATGCCCCTGAGTTCCATCCCCAGTACCACACGCCTGTAATCCCAGGACTTGGGAGGCTGAGGCAGGAGGATCGCAGGTTTGGGGCCAGCCTCAGCAACTTAGCAAGAACCTTAGCAACATAGTAAGACTCAGTTTCAAAAAAACAAAGGGGCTGGGGTGTTATTCGGAGGTAAAATGCCCGAGTTCAATCCCAGTACCAAGAAAAAGTATTTTTTTAATGAGCAGAGTGGGAGCGAGCCCCGCGGCTCCCCACGACCAGCAGATGTGGTGGGCACTACATCATGGCCATTTTATAGAGGAGGAAACGGAGGCTCAGGGAAGATCAGCACCTATGCAGGGACCCCGGCAGTAAGGGCTAGAGTCCAGATTCAAATTAAGGTGTATCCAACCCCAGCTTTATGGGGGAGAAGCAGGAGTGCTCAGGCACTGGGCCCCATCTTCCTGCCTGGGCTGGGTGGGGGTGGGTAGGGCTGTGGGTTGGGCCTATCCTGACAACGGGGTGGGTCCCATCCCTGCTTTAGGCCCTGGCCACTGCTTGCTGGTCGGTCCTGAAAGCCAAGAGGAGGCTCCTGATGGTGAGTGACCACACAGGCCTGAGGGGCACGGTCCTGGGGCCCTCTATCCCCTGGCTTGGCGTCTGGTCCTCAGGCATGGTGGGGGGGACGGGGCTGGCGCCACTACACCTTTGGCCTGTCTGCACCTGCACTGGCTGCCCGTCCTGCTGTTTCTCCCTTGGCCAGGAGCTTTCCCAGGTCATGTGGATCCCTTCCGTCTCCACCCAGGGCCTGGCAGAGTAGGCCGTCCGTTTGTGTCTCAGGACTCAGCAGAAGGAAAGGGCATCTGGGGGTGCTTGTGCCTAGGATAGGATGGCTGGGTTGAGGCGACCTGGAGGGGTTCCGTGCTGGGGGCAGACAGAGCCCCTCCTCTTGCCCAGCAGGCCGCTGTTGCCTGTGCTCCAGGATGATGGCTGGCGGCACTACCATGCCATCCATGTTCCCCTCCGCCCCTGGGCTCTGCTGCCAGCCGGTACCAGCTGCCGCTGCCAGTGCTCTGGGCATTCCCTTGCCAAGCCCACCGGGGCCCTGCGACCTGCGCTTCTCACAGAAGCCCCAAGGACCCCAGGCTGCAGGAGTTCAAGTTGCCTGCCCAGGGCCATGTGGCCAGGACATAAATGAGCCTTTAGATGAGCCCCAGGCTCTGGGGGCCCTCCCTGCCAAGCCCAGCCTGGCTCCTTAGCCCTGCCACTCCCCACAGGTGCCTGATGGCTTCATCTCCCATTTCTACTCCGTATCGGAGCACGTTAGCCCCGTCCTGGCCTTCGGCTTCCTTGGACCCAAGCCCCAGCTCGCTGAAGTCTGTGCTTTCTTCAAGGTACACGAGGAGCAGCACCCCCCTCTCCTTGCCCCTGGCACAGAAGCCCCAGAGATGCCAGTACAATGAGGGTCAAGGCCTACTCCCAGAGGAAAGGTCCCTAGGGAGCACCAGGGAGGGAGGTGCCCCGGGACGGGAGAGGATGGGTTGGGGCCCTGATGTTGGCAAGGGGACTTTCTGGGGTCTGGAGAATGTCACTGGGGCACCCAGGCCGAACACCAGCCCTGTACCCCCAGCACCAGATTGTGCAGTACCTGAGGGACATGTTCGACCTGGACAACGTGCGCTACACGTCAGTGCCGGCGCTGGCAGACGACATCCTGCAGCTGTCCCGGCGCCGCAGCGAGATCCTGCTGGGCTACCTGGGGGTGCCAGCGGCCAGCAGCGCTGGCCTGAATGGGGCGCTGGCCCGAGAGAACGGGCCCCTGACAGAGCTGCCGCAGTAGCAGGCACAGGCTGGAGGCGGGTGGCCGCCTGGCCTCGCTCACGCAGGTGATGGTGGAGAGAAGCCTGCCCCCTCCCCTTGGGTTGGCATCCAGAGGCCAAGGTAGCCGGAGGCGGTGCCCTGAACTTGCCCCGTCTCCCTCATCTGGGAATTCCCAAGGCTCAGGGCAAGTGTCCATGGAGAGGGAAGCAGGGGCCAGGGCCAGCAGGAGAGGACGGTGGAGAGAAAGGAGGGTGCTGTGGAGGTTTGGGACCGGAAGAGCCAGAATGTGGGACCCCAGAACCTCCAACCACCCCAGGGCTGCCGACATGGGGGCTAAGAGGGTGGAGGTAAAGGATGGGGACCGGCAGGACTCGTGGCCAAGGTCACGGTGCTCTGAGCTAGAAGCACCCTGCAGCGGCACGGTCTCAGAACCCAGGTGTCCTCTGCTCAGTCCAGAGCGCCCCAGCCGCCTCCCTAGGGAAGCTGCAACTGCACGGGGCGCCTGTGGCAGCACGCCCGGGCCATCCCCAGTGGGACGAAGGGCCGGGGCTGGTGACAGCGGTGAGCGCCTGCCTGGCACGCGTGAGGGCCTGCGGTCCACCCCAGCCCTACAAAGAAAAGAACAGGTGGGACGGAGGTGGGCCTGCTCCTCTGTGCTCATGTCTACGCAGGCCCTTGACAAACCTAGGTCCAACCCAGGCCACCGCTGTCCCATGTTCCCTGCCAAAGATTGTCATTGCTCCTTCCACTTCTGCCACCACCAAAGACGGAGGAGGTGGATCTGGGCCCTCTGGTCCCACCCACCTCCCCTGCGAAGCCCAGAACTCCCTGGGTGGTGCTAGGCTTGGAGCTGGGGCTCTGACCGGGGGTCACTCAGGCCTGTCACCTCTGCTGCCATTGGTGGCCCCAGGAGTGAGGGGTCCAGGGACCATGGTGGGGGAGGTCAGGATGTACACAGCCGGACCAGCTCCCCCACCCTCACTGCGACAAGAAACCATACCTGGCACTTAGCCTTCTGCTCGACGCACAAAGTTTCTGGCAGACGCACAGGGTGTGGCCCACCTCAGGGCTGCCACCCTGATGGGCTTCCCATGAGTCCTGTTAGCACTGGTCCCGCTGCTGCAGGGTTCCTGCCAGCCCTGCGGACGCCTGTCTCTGTCAGCGTTTTTGCCTGAGCTGGGAAGTTTTATTTATTGCCTTAACACTTTATTTGGAGGTTCTGCCCTTCCAGGTTCGGAAACCTGTAGGAGAAAGACTCCTGGTTTCCCAGTCTGGAGCTAGAGCACTGGTTCCCGGGATCAGGTCCCTGTCCCTGGAATGGGAGAGGGCTCCCAGGGCAGGAGAGGGTGATGACGGGCAGCGCAGCCCATCATCTCTGAGCCTGGTCCCCAGACTAGAGGACCCGCAGGCTGCACTGGCACTAGCATGACTCCAGACCCTGCCTGGAGGAAGCGGCCCCCTCCGCCCACCACCCGACATTCCGATCATTTGCACTTGTCCCGCGCTGTGAATGTAAGCCTGGGCCACGGCCCGCCCTGATTTGCCCCCGAATCACAAGAAGTGGCATTTTCATTTGGTCTTTGTTTACACGTCCGTGCACTGCCGCGAGCACTCGATCTGTTGCAGCTTCCACCGTCTGTATGGTAGAGCGTGCGCATCGACCGTGAGTCAAATAAAGGATTGAACCGACCTGCGTCGCTGCGCTCCCGGGTACCGGGTGGTGGTGTGCTTCTCTGCCAGAGCCGGGGACCTGCTCCTTGGTGTGCTGGGGGGAGGTCCCAGGAGGACAAAGGTCTGGTGAGGGCCAGTGAGCGGTCCCACGTGCAGCCGCCTGGCAGCCTGACACAGGCTGCACGTCCCTGGGCAGTGGGGTGCTCAAGGGCACAGATGTGGGCAGCCTGGGTGCGCATCGCCCTCAAGTGCCATCGCAGGAAGGCCACTTCTTTCTGGGCCTCGGTTTCCAGGTCTGTGAAACGGAGGCATTGGATGGAGCCCAGGGTGCAGGCCGTCTAACTTCCTGAGCCCGGAGACCCCACGCAAAGAACCGGCAGCGGGAACAGCCAATCACAGCCTACCAGGACTTCAGGTGTTTTCACAGTCGGAAATCACAAGTTTTATTTGAAAAGACTTTTTTTTTTTTTTTGCGCACGGTACTGGTGATTAAACCCAGGGGCATTCTGCCTCCAGGCTACACCCCCAGCCCTATTTTTTATTCTTTATTTTTGAAATAGGGTCTCACTAAGTTGCAGAGGGCCTCACTAAGTAGCTGAGGCTGGCCGTGAACCCGGATCCCCCTGTCTCAGCCTCCCAAGTACTGGGATTACAAGCGTGTGCCACCACGCCTGGCCTGTTACTTTTTATTTTGAAACGGTGTCACTAAGTTGCTGAGGGCCTTGCTAAATTGCTGAGACTGGCCCTGAACCTGTGATCCTCCTGTCTCAGCCTCCCAAGTACTGGGATTACAGGCGTGCACCACTGCACCTGACTTACAGTATAGTTTTAGAATATTTCCATCACCCCCAAAAGAGCTCTTGTATTTGTTTGCAGTACATTCCTCAGGCAACCACCAATCTACTTTCTAGACTTGCCTTTTCCAGACACTTCCTAGAAATGGAGTCATAGAGCATGTAGTCTTTGGGTTTTGGCTTCTTCAGGTAGTACACTGTTTCTGAACTCACTCAGCTATGACACATATCAGTACTTTATTTCGTTCTTGCATGGTGCTCTGCAAATGAATTTTCTCCTTGTTCAGCTATGGGTTTTGTTTCATTTTGGCACTGGAGTTTGAACCCAGGGGCATTCTACCTCTGAGCTACATCCCCAGCCCTCTTTATTTTTTATTTTGAAACAGTCTCTCACAAAGTTGTTGAGGCTGCCTTCCAACCTGCAGTCCTCCTATCTCAGCCTCCCAAGTACTGGGATTACAGGTGTGTACCCCCATGCCTGGCAACTCAAGAGTTTTCAATTATTTGGTAATTTACAGCCATTTACAGTCTTTCTTTTGATGTTCAAATAGTCACAAATTTGATCAGTAGGACCCCCTTCAAGCTGGCTCCTTGGTCCTTTTGACGTGCTCCTCCATCAGTCTTCAGCAGGTCTCAAGACGTGACGCGATGCCCTAGGAAGCTCGGAATCTCAATTCCAGACTTGAAGGCGGCTGGCTGGGACCACAGAGGCCAGCTGAGCCGCCAGCTGCATGAGTGGTCCAGCACAGCTGCCCAGTGGAGCCTGGGCAAGAGTGCAGACCTGCAGCATGAGGCAATGACGGCTTTAAGCATCAGGTTTTGGGGTGGTTTTACACAAAGTAGGTAACCGTGCCCCTCCCACTGATGGGAGGGGAGGGGGCTGGCCCCCAGTGCATTGAGTGAGTCATGGCAGCCCCAGCATGGACACCCCCAAAGCTCCGTCCACTGTCCAGGGCCTCGTCTTGGAGCTGAGCTTCCATGGCCAGGAGCAGCTGTGCGGCTTCCATTCACATCCCCACCTGGCCGTGGGTGTGCTGGAGCACAGGAGGTTGAGACAGGAGGATCATAGGTTTGAGACCAGCCTCAGAAATAGACTCTTAGCAACCTAGCAAGACCCTGTTTCCAGACAGAAACAAAAAGGGCTGGGGTATAGCCCGGAGGTAGAATGACTCTGGGTTCAATCCCCAGTACCACACACACACACACAAAGACAGTGGTCACCAGGTGTGGTGGCGCACACCTGTAATCCCAGTACTTGGGAGGCTGAGACGGGAGGATCGCAGTTTCGAAGATAGCTTTATCAACTTAGTGAGACTGTTTCAAACATAAAAAAATAAAATGGGGCTGGGTGTGTGGCTCAGAGGAAGAACGCCACTGGGTTCATTCCCTAGCACCCCCCACACACACACACACACAGGACAGTGTTCAGTGGGATCCTGTAGCGCATAGTGCTGTCTTTGGCCATAATGTGGCTCACACACGGTGGTTTAAATTACAATATAAATGGCTTCCAGGATATACACACAAGTGGAACAGGACAGTTGAAGACCATTTGTTTGTCCACACGTGTTTGTTGGGAGCCTCCTGTGTGCACTGCACAAGTGGGGTGGGTATATTGTAGCTATGTGTCTGCCCTGGCCTTTATTTTTTCTCCGATACTGGGGTTTGAACTCAGAGGGATTCTACCTCCAACCTGCACCCCAGCCCTTTTTATTCATTTATTTAAAAATTTTTAAAATGGTCTTGAGCCAGGCGTGGTGGCACACGCCTGTAATCCCAGTACTTGGGAGGATGAGACGGGATGATCGAAGATTCAAGGATAGCCAGCCTCATCAAGTAGTGAGACTCACATCAACCTAGTGAGACTCTGTTTCTAAATAAAAAAAAATAGGGCTGGGGTGTAGCTCAAAAGTAGAATGCTCCGGGGTTCAATCCCCAGTAAACACACACACACACACACACACA
>PVJS01042289.1:0-17576 GCA_004027185.1 Glis glis | reverse complement strand
AAAAAAAAAAAAAAAAAAAAAAAAAAAAAAGAAACCAGTTGTTTTATTTTATTTTCACAAGGTTTCTAAAGCAGTTAAAGAAATACTAGGGAGTAGCGGGAACACACAACGGACTCCGGTTGATAATGGAGAACCTTCAGTGGGGCAAGGGAAGTGGTACAAGGGAAGGGGAAGGGCAAGAAAGAAGCGAATCAGTGGAATTACTATCATAAACAATGTGTACATGTGAGAATATACCAACATCATCATTCTCGGTACTTCATGGTGGGCGGGGGTGGGGGGGCACTAAGAGCTGTGTGCATGTATGTTAGCATCAAATAGATATTCATTGTGATGTGAGACTACAATGCACCAATAAAAGCATGTTAAAAAAAAGAAATACTACAACCAACCTCTATTTACCATAGATTTCGTATAGTTCAAGACCAATCGAGGGTTAACTTCCACCTGCAAATCCTCCTACTCCACCCCTGGCGAGAGTCCTAGTAATTGTAATGCTATTGAGTGCCAAGATTAATGACCAGCTGGCATATGGCCAGGAATGGCAGCCTCATTGTTGAGATCCAGTAAGTGGTCCAGTTCCAGATCTCCTTAAGAGGCCTGATTTCTAGGATATTTCTAGTGCTGATTTTCTTAGTGTTGGTATGCCCCTCCCCCAAAACAGAGCCTGAGCCATTAGCTCCAGTGCAGGTAGTTTGTTTGGGAAGTGATTACAGAGCCCAGGGGAGGAAGCAGGAGGGCTGAAATAGGGAGCAAGGAGAGAGCCAATTCGTGTATATTATTCAGTTGATTACTGCTGAGGGCAACTGAGCCTCAGTCCCACTGGGACCTTTGGAGAAACATACAGAATGATTCTTAGACTTGTGCTACTGCAGAATGAAAGGGAGGGGCAGTTACCTATCTGATTCTTTCCCCATTGCTTGTTCCATGGGCTATTAACTCTCCATCACTTGTGTTGGTGCATGTGTGAATTTGGTGAATTTCTGCATGATTCCCCAGCCATAGTACCAAAGGAGCCTTGGTGTCTAAAGCAAGAAGGACAGCTAAGATGGGGTGCTAAAAGCTACTTGCCATGTCATTGACTGGAGTGAAAAGCAGGTCAAAAGGATAAGAAGGGATATATGATCCATTAGTAAGGCTATGCTTTTGTGTTTATGTTTACCAAAGTCTATTTATTATAAGCAATGCAAGCTACAATATCTGCCTTTAAGACTCTTTCAGGGCTCCATATTTTCAGTTCCACATTATGTTCAGAAGTTCTGTAAATCTGTGTAAAGAAAGTTTGTGAGACTTGTGTGTCTATATAGGTCAGATTATTATTAATTTTTTTCTTTTTTTTCAGTACTGGAGAGTGAACTCAGGGGTGCTCTATTATTGTGCTATATTCCCAGCCCAATTTATTTGTTTACTTTAATTATTATTAATTGGTAATGGGAATTGAACATAGGGGCATTCTACCTCCAAGCTATACCCTCAGCCTTTTAAATTTTTGAAACAGGATCTTGCTAAGTTGCTGAGGATCTTGCTAAATTGCCAAGGCTGGCCTTGAACCTGTGATCCTCCTGTCTCAACCTCACTAGTACTGAGATTACAGGCATGTACCACCACACCTGGCTATTTTTTATTTTGAGAAAGGGTCTCACTAAATTGCCCACACTGGTCTCAACTTGCCCTCGGCTTTAGATTACAGGCCTGTGTCACCATACCTGCCATAAAATTATTATTGTATCGCTCAAAGTCAGTAAGAACAAAATAACAAAACATAAAATCTTGAACTTAGCAAATCTAAGTCTAATCTGTTTATCTTGAAAATAAGAAGATTAAACTTTATAAGGCTTAGTTATTTCTGTATAGTCACATATTAATTTAGTGTCAAGTCCAGGAACAAGATTCTGGACCTTTGGCTCTACACATAATCTTTACCCAATATTCCAAGTCATCTTTTACAAATGGCATAGGGTTATATGGTCACAAATAGTAACACATTAACATCGCTTAACTGTGGACTGCAAATAATAAAATGAGAATTGGTGAGTTTCTCAATATATAATCTTATTGAATTCAGTGAGACAATTTCTCTGGAGTACTGGAAAGGGAATTTGGGGAATAGGCAAATATATATGAACAGCTGTTCTTATCAGAAAAAAATTCAGAGACACTAAACTCATTCCATCTTAAAATTAAATCTTTTTTCTTTGAGGCTGTATAAACTAAGTATTCATGATGAGATGAATAATTCCAATGAGATTTCTAATACCAATCCAGACATGTTGTTAATATGTTGAGGTAGCAATCCTTTGGATTTATTTGCCCATGAGCAAGAACTTATCTGAAATATGTATAATGTGGTTTTTCCTTTCTGATAATTACTTTTATATAATTTTCCTACTTTATATCTATCCTTTGCTACATGGATGTGCACTCGTTTCTCATGCTATCTTAACATCGTGTATTTATGATTTTTCTATTTCTGCTCTTCCAATCGCTCTTTCTTGAAAAAAGGATTCTATTCTTAACAACCTATGATAAAATTTTATGAAGTATCTGTGATATAATAAACAATATATCTGTTTTTCCTCAGTTCCTGACAAACAACTAGCTTCAAAAACCATTGGTGAGTTTCCTGAGTGACAGAAGTACCTCTTATGATTCATGACAAGCCCTTTTCAAACACATTCAAGTTTATCCCAATGACGTGATTTGTGGTGGGCCCTTGGATAGTTTCAAGAGAGGAGATGGCCATGTCAGAAAGACTAAGCACTTTGATAGAGAGCTGGAATTTTCAGTCTTATCCTCTGACTCCTGGGGAGAAGAGGGAACTGGAGATCCAGTTCAGTCAGTGATCAGTGATTTAATCAATCTCGACTATGCAATGAAACCCCACATAAAAAATCCAAACAATAAGGCTTGTTGAGCTCCCTGACCGGTGGACATATGAATGTACTGGGAAAGTGGTGCATTGCACAAAGACAGAAGCTTCTGTGTTTGGGGTTCGCTTCTGTGTTTGGGGTTCTTCCAGGTCTTGCCTTAAATTCTTTTTCCATTTAGCTATTCCTGAGCCATAACCTTCATTATAAAACTATATTTGTAACTATACTTCTTTTTGTAAATTCCATGAGTCATTCTAGCAAATTATCTAACCTGAAGAAGGGGGTGTGAGAATCCCCAAATTTGTAACCAAATAAGGCAGAAGTGTGGGTGATTTGTGGATGCCTAAGACTTATGGCTGGCATCTGAAATGGGGATATTCTTGTGACGCTGAGCTCCTAATTTGTGGGGTCTTCACTAAATCTGATTAGCATCAAAACTGAACTGAATAGCAGGTTACCTAATCGTTGCCATGGAAATGGTGTTGGACCATCCTATCACTTAGTCTATAAGTTATGTAATCTGAGTAGACGGTGCCATTATTTTTTTAAATATTTAAGTAAAAATTCTTTGATATAGTCAAAGCTAATTTTGTTGCATGTTCTCAAAATTTTTAGTAAGAGGAGAATTTGGTGTTTTAGGAAAATCAGAAAGGGAATTGTGTTCTTAGCTGTTCTGAAATGTTCCCAATGGGTTTCAGTTGGATCTTTCTTACTCTAGAAACTAGGAATAATCTTTCCATCAAGTGTGAGACTATATTTGTTCACAAATTAGATATTGTGTTAGTCTGTTCAAACAGTTTTTTCACAAAATGTGAGACTGAATGTGTTAGTTTTCCATAGCTATGACAAAATACCTAAGATGAAGAACTTAAAAGAAGTTTGGCTGACAGCTTTGGAAGTTTCAGTCCATGATCACTTAGCGTCTGTGGCAAAGAAGAACATCATGTCAGGGAGCACATTCTAGGGCAAAGCTGCTCACCTTGTGGTGTCTGGGAAGCAAAGAGGAAGGAAGGAGCCCAGATTCCAGTATTCCCTTCAAAGTCACACCCCCAATGACCTAACTTCCTCCCAGTAGTCCCTGCCTCTTAAAGGTTCCACTGCCTTCCAGTAGCACCACGGCTGGTGAGCAAGCCTTAAATATATAGCCTTTGGAGGGCATTTATGATCCAAAGCATAACAGTGAGTAATTTGTAAAGAACAGAAACTTATTTTCTCACAGTTGTGCAGACTGGGAAGTCCCATATCCATGCACCAACAGATTCAGTATCTGGTGAGGTTTTGTTGTCTGCTTCCAAATGATGCCTCGTGGCTGTATCCTCACTTAGTATCTGAAGGAAAGGAAAAAGTCTGGCTAGTTTCCTGGAGCCCTTTGTGATGGTACTAATCCCATTCATGAGGGTGGAATCCTCATAACCACCTCCTGCAGGCCCCACCTCTTAATCCTATCACATTTAGGCTTAGTTTCCAAACTGAATTTTGGAGGACCTATGCATTCAAACCATATAAAATAGCTATGATTTCCTTGAGGTAATCTGGTGGATAGCAATTTCATGTATTAGACTTTATTACGTCTATGATAATCTGACTATTATAGAAAAACCTGTAAGTCCTTCCACTGAAAACTCAGAAGAATGATTAAGTTTAAATCTCATCTACATCATTGATATTCTCATATTAGAAAAAAAACAAAAATGATGTTTGTAATCATGATGGAATGATGTCAAACTCACTATCAGAAGTAGATAGCTTTAATTTCATTTTATCTTGTGGTGATAATAACACACATTAAATATAGTGAAGAGTTAACAGAATTTTATAAATTAGCCAAAGACAAAAGTAAATGGGAGCTGGGCGTGGTGGCGCACGCTTGTAATCTCAGTACTCGGGAGGCGGAGACTTGGAGGATCGTAGGTTGGCAGCCAGTCTCAGCTACTTAGTGAGGCCCTCTGCAATTTAGTGAGACCCTGTTTCAAAATAAAGAATAAAAAATAGGGCTGGGGGTGGAGCTCAGAGGTAGAAGGCCCCTGGGTTCAGTCCCCAGTACCGCAAAAAAATAAAAAAGAATAAATGGGATATCCAAACATACAGCTTAGAAAGTACATGTATTATGTATTATGCTGTGGGGTGAGAAAGAGAAACTTAAATGATAAAGAGTATGTGTGTAAGTAGGGTATTTCCAACATTGTGCAGTGTAAATTGATATAGAGAGCTTTCCTCCTAATACAGCCACAGAAAAACCTTGGAAAAATAAATAGCTAAACCTCTTTGTTTATTTGAATAAATGTTGCATCTGCAGTATTTAAAATCCAATGAACAAAGATAATATCTAATTTATCTCCAAATCATGGGGCAGAGGACTTACCATGTGGCAGTAATGAAAAGGGAACTCAAAGACAAATTTGAAAAGAGATGGTGATGGAGCTATAGTTGATCTTAGATAATGGGTGTTAAATGTTGAAAACCCATATGGAAATAGGGACATATTCTCAGGCTTTCACAGATATCCTAGACTGGGAACTCCCCACAAAATAAACTCTAACACTTCAAAAGATTTGTCTCTATGGAAAACTGGCACTAGAAAGACAGTGCTCATAAACATCCACTTGCAGTAGTTGACTAATCCTTTTCTTTTTGGGGGGGGTACCGGGGATTGAACCCAGGGGCGTTCTACCTCCGCGCTACACCCCTGGCCCTATTTTTTATGTTTTATTTTGAAACCGGGTCTCACGAAGTTGCGGAGGGCTTCACTAAGGAGAGAAAGAGAGAGAGAGAGAGAGAGCTGAGGCTGGCCGCGAAACCGGATCCTCTGGTCTCCGCCTCCCAAAGTACTGGGATTACAAGCGTGCGCCACCACACCCGGCTGACTAATCCTTTTCTCCAAGAACTACTACACAGGCTGTGTTCAATAATTTTCTGTTAAATATTATCGAAAGCTTCAGAAATCTTTAAGATATGAGAAATTTTTTAGCCAATATTCAAAGAGAGTGAGAATCCAAAGAGAAGTCCACCACTCAGAGCTGCTTCTATCTGAAGGAAAAGTGTTAATTCAGAAAAAATATCTGAAAAACTGAAATGTAAGGAAGCCTGTCCAAGTTAGGGCTCCTTAGCCTTGCTCACCCCAACTAGTGAGGTAGGGACCTAAATGTCAATATACACACGGAAAAGGTGACCCCAAAGGAAAATGATCTCAAGGAAGCTGTGCATGTTTCCATGTTTGGTCCTGCACCTTCAGACTTGAACACTTGAACTTTGTGTGTGTGTGTGTGGTACTAGGAATTGAACCCAAAGACATTCTACCTTCGAGCTACACCACCAGACCAATTTTATTTATTTGGAAACAATGTCTCACTAGATTGCTGAGAGCCTCACTAAATTGCTGAGGCTATCCTAGAACCTGCGCTCTTCCTGTCCTCAGCCTCCTGACTACTAGGATTACAGGCCTGTACCACCACACCCAGCAGACTTGAACTTTGATTAGATTAGTTCTGAATTGTTTGTACCAATTGGAGTAAGTTAAAATCTTCCCAGAAAGAAGACACTATCACTTAAGTTTCAAGTTATTAATAAAATAATTATTCAGTAGCATTAATCATTTATTTAAGGAAACAACACATCATGAAAGCGAACCACCATTAACGAGAATCAGCAAGAACAACTGTAATAACTTCAGGTGTTGCAATTACTAAAGCACCAATCATACATACATATTAGTACCATGGGCAGAGAATTTGTTTTTTAATCTTGGAAATTATAGCAGCCAAACTGGTAACCATAAAATGTTTCAGAGCCCATTAAATTCTAGCTTTAAGTAAAAGTTATTATATTAGAACTTTCTAAATCCTTACTATCCCACTGTCAGGAAGCTGGTCAGGTGCAAACACAAGCTACCTTTTCTGTACGAGAAAGGGTGAGTCAGAGCAGAAACAGGAATTCATAAGATGCTACCAAGAATGTAGAGGGCAGAGCTAAGAGCCACAGAGAATCAACCCCAGGCACGGAGACTTACAGGAGTTTGGTGACTGTGTTTCTAAGCTGCTTCAGGCTGGTGACTCCTTTGTATTTTCCATTTTCCTCCTTTTTGAGCTGGAATGTTTGTAACTTCCTATTACTCTCTGTCCCTCCGATCCCTGCACCCTGAGAGGGTTGGGGGCAGATAACTTGTCCTTTGGTTTCTCAGGTTCACAGATGAAGCCATTGTACTGCTCTTGGTACTGCTATTTAAAAATAAGTTTTCTAGAAATCAGCTGTGACTTCCTAAGAAACACATTTTCTTGGAGTGTTTGTACATGCAAATGAATAAAATACATATAAGGACAGTCTTTAGATAACTGTCTTTTGAATCCAGGAGGATTCTACCTCTGAACTACACTCCCAGCCCTAGGTTATTTTTTAGTTTGAAACGGGATCTCATTAAGTGGCTGAGACCAGTCTTGAACTTGCAATCCTCCTGTCTCAGCTTCCTAAGTACTGGGATTACAGGCATGTGCCACCATGCCTGACCGTTTAGATAGCATTTTTTTTCTTCACTACTTTTTTAATGATTTGTTTTATTTTTTAACGGTAGAACTCAAGGTTTCTTTAACTATAATAGTCTTTCTTTCCTTTTTCCTGTCTTGGATAGGGTGAAAAAAGTGATCCTCAGGGGCCCTTTCTGCTCCTGAGATGTGACATTCTTTATTGGCTACTTCCTTCTTTGGTCAGTTGCCCTCATGTTCCATGAGCTCAGGGACCAGTCATCTCATTTTGCTCACATTGTCTTACAATGTCTGAAGCAAAATATTCTCAAAGTAGATTCTCAGAAAAGTTGAGATTGTGGTCCATGGTTCTCACTCTTCGATTGGGAGATATTTAAAACTAGAGTAAACACAGACGATCTGAACTTTTGCCATTTCAGTCCAATGCTTCCAAATCTATTTTAAGCAAATCTTTCAAAGCAAAGTCTCATCCAATTTGGTTTATTTACTATTGTCTTATAAACCACTAGACTGAAAACAAATTCAAGTTTTTTCATGATTATTTTATTGGTAGTAGACAGTAATCTATAGTGTCTAAATTTGGGTATCCCAAAGTACCACTTTAATAAGTTTTCTATGATCGCTACTTTATATGGTTTAAAGTTAAAAGACCTGAGCCGGGCGTGGTGGTGCACGCTTGTAATCCCAGTACTTTGGGAGGCGGAGACCGGAGGATCCGGGTTCGCGGCCAGCCTCAGCTCTCTTGCTCTCTCTCTCCCTGTCTCTCTCTCTCTCCTTAGCAAGGCCCTCCGCAACTTCGTGAGACCTGGTTTCAAAATAAAGTATAAAAAATAGGGCCGGGGGCATGGCGCGGAGGTAGAACGCCCCTGCGTTCAATCCCCGGTACCGCAAAAAAAATAAATAAATAAAAAAATAAAGTTAAAAGACCTGTGTTCAATTGGAAAACCAATCGAATACATCATGTCAAAGACTTTTGAACAAAGGGACTCAAAATCAACTTCAAAACAATCTAAAGCTAAATTTAACAATATACGAGTATAATTTATGCAATCATAAGTTAATTGTATAAATTATAATTATATGCTCTATAATGCAAGTTAACCAATTCATTGGTCTTCATTCATACCAAAGAAATAAAATTCATATGAATAGGTCCAAGAACACAAACATAACCAGGGAAAAAACAATGCTATTTATTTTTTAGGCAAATTAATTTACATTAGTTAATAGAATTGTAGTGTTTTCTGAAGCAGTGTGAAATTTGTCAAAAATAGTCAAACAAAGTGAACATTTAATAGATCATGAGATATTTCTCAATTAAAACCTGGACGTCTCTCATCAGACAAGTATGAAGTCACTGGCTGGGGGTCGGGGTGGAGGATGAAATGCTGGCTCTCCTTGCATTTCTGTCTATGTGCCCTCTTTCTTGGTACGCCACATCCCTCTCCAAGCATTTCTGAGGTCCACTGGGAAACAAAGAAATAGCATTCTAGTTAGCTTATTTACTTTTTGACAGCCTTAAGAACTTTATTTGAAATTTCCATCATGGAACACCCATTATTTGATTAGGAATGCATTAGCTGAACAAACATTTCTGTAAAAATAAATATAAATCTGATTATATTGGTGGATTTAAAAAAGCACTCAGATTCTTAGACAAAAACCTAATGTTTGGTTTGCTTTTTGTTTCCCTTTCTAGTATCGGTCCCCTAAGAACACTCGACTTGTATCTAGGATTTATATTGAGGTAGGAATTTCCAGTCAATTAAAAAATGTCATAAATACCTCAGTGGAACAAGATATTTAATATTCTCCACAAAATTTAAATTTTACTTTATATAGAAAAATAAGCTTTTTTCCCACTACCTGAGGATATACTCTGAGCAATTTTTTCTGAAGCAATGATGAATTTATACTGACGTAGAAGCAACAGATCATTTATATTTTTATCCATTGGAAATACTTTTTTTGTCCACATGTTTCAGGTACTATATGAACTGCTGGTGGCACAAGTAATAAGATCCAGAGAAAAAAACTCAAAACAAAGAAACAGAAAAAAAAACCAAGATTTTATATGATATATATGTGCAAGATACCATAAGAAAACAGAGGGAGTTGTTATTTGATCTGTTTTGAATGATGAGCACAAGTTTGCCAGAGTGTTAGCCAAAGAGATAGAATATCATACTTTTCAGGAAAGTAAGCAGTTCATTCTTGAGGATTAAGAAGATAAATAAAGGGCTTGAGGTGTAGCCTGGCATGCACAGGTCTTGGATTTGATCCCCACCAAAAATTTAAAAAAAAATTAAAAAGAAAAAGGGAAAAGGAATAAATATAAAGATATGAGATACAATCTGAAGATCATGTTAAGAAATTAGGCAATTGGGGTTACACTGAAAGATGTTAAACCCATTAGATTGGGGGTATATCACAGAGAAATCAACTGAAGGAGGATAGAGTTAAGGGTGGGAAGCTTTAGATATATAGGAAATAAATTTAAAAGATTTGAATCAATCGTAGTACTGAATTAGTGAAACAGGAAGAGATGTTTAAATGTTGCATTGGGTTAAATTTGATGATCAAATATTTACAGGCAGTGTTATCAAGAACAATACTGCCGGGCGTGGTGGCGCACGCTTGTAATCCCAGTACTTTGGGAGGCGGAGACTGGAGGATCCAGGTTGGCGGCCAGCCTCAGCTCGCACACGCGCATGCGTGCGCACGCTCGCTCTCTCTCTCTCCCTGTCTCTCTCTCTCTCTCTCTCTCTCTCTCTACTTAGTGAGGCCCCCGCAACTTCGTGAGACCTGGTCTCAAAATAAAGTACAAAAAATAGGGCCGGGGATGTAGCGTGGAGGTAGAATGCCACTAGGTTCAATCCCCGGTACCGCAGAAAATAAATAAATAAATAAAAGAACATTACTAAATGTTCTTGTTGTGGAATTGAGTAAAGGGGTGGCATAGATTAGAAATAATAAATGCTGATAATAGACTTCAAATGAAGGAAACTTCTTTGAAATACATTTTCAGTGAAGACCTTCCCTGAATGGAGAATTCAGCTATAAGAAAAAAAAAAACATGGAGGCATTTATTTTACAATGAAAAATAATAATTTATTCTCTCAAGTAAAAGCAGTATTATCACAAAGTCAATCAGGACAAATCAGTCAAGAGAATTTTCAATTTATCATGACAGCTAAAAGTTGTCTTTTCCTAACATCCACTAAAATATATTAAAATATAATGTTCTGCTAAAATGAAAGGTTTATATACCCTTGGAGGTATAAAAATCAAACAGTAGCAAAAAATTAGTAAAGAAAATGCAACAAAAGGTCATATGCCTATGCATAGCCAGATCTTCTCCTATCCCCATAATTAATGGAGAGAAGTGAAAAACTTTGGGGGGAAAACCTAGCAAAATAGCTAGGACAGATTGCCCCAGTGGTCTTAAAAAAAAAAAAAGTCCAAGTTAGTATTAGTATCTCTACTGTCATCCTAAATGCAGTTTGCACTAAGTAAAATATATGGCATGATACTACTTTCCAAGTTAGCCACACTTCGAACTCTACTCATGAGTTAGACCCCAAGGCTTTTTTTTCCCATCTATCAACATATCAACACAAATTTGCTATCCAAATAGAAGGAAGTAGATGACTTTAAACATTGTGCAGATCCTGAGATTATTAGTTCTATAAGGAAAAGGTATAGAAAAACGCAAAAACAGAAATACTATTGAATGGAGTATATATCAGAAATGGGCCAATCTATTTAAGGCCTACCACTCTCCAAATCCAGAGGGTTTTTTGTCCACAAATTCTTGCTAAAAATGTGGCCCCAGAAAACTCTATGAGCGCTACGGAATGACCCCATCCCTGTCTTTCCTATAGAGATAAACACTGAGTGTTCATCAACCCAACCAGCATGCTTCTGCTGGAGAGAGACATGGATGATGGATGTGTATGAAAGTACTGTCTACAATGAGAAGAGAAGGATCATGCTTACCCATCATGCTTTCATTTCTGGAAACTGGAGCTGTGAATCCAGAGGCTATGTCTCCATATTCAATTGATAGAAAAATTAAGAAGATGAAAAGACTTGGAGGGTGAGAAGGGTGGGTTCATCATAAAAATGGTGACTCATTAGAATAAATACCAAGTAAGTCTAAAATAAATTTGGGTTATCACTATATCTGCAATTTATTTTAAAAATCTGAAATAAGTTTAGGAATATGTTGGCTGAAAGCTTACCATAGTTCTAGGTGATCTGATATTATTACCAGTTTTTGAAAGATTATTTAGGTTAAGAATAAATATACACAAAGAAGAATTCAATAATAAAATTTAAGCATTTAATTCAGTGGTATTTTATTAAACTTTTCTTCCCATAGAAAGGGTAGTATCATTTCAAGGATCCACTCAATTATTTTAAAAAAAAATGACTATCACAACACAAAGGTCATATGGAAATTTCCAAGAGTATGATTGTTTTACCACATCTATTCCATATAAAAATATACCAATCCTTTAGGAATTTTGAACTCTTAAATTATTTGTGTCAATAAAACACTATGAACTAGGCGTGGTGGTGCATGCCTGTAGTACTAGCTACCTGTGACGCTGAGGTAGAATTGCGAATTTGAGGCCAATCTGGTAAACTTAGTGAAATCCTGTGTGAAAACAAAAACTGAAAAGGGCTGGAGATGTAGTTCAGTGTTGAGTGCCCTGGGTATCATCCCCAATTCCATGGGGTGGGGGGAGGAACACTATCAATAGAGTGATATATGATCTCTAATATGAAACTTACGTGATGGAGTCAAAGCCAGACAGTAGAATTCTCATGGATATCAGCAATCTCATTATTAAACAAGGCAGAGAGTTACATTAAATGTCATTGGGTCTAAGTTCAAGTCGTATTCAGATTCCAACAAGTTCTCACCATAATTTCATGACACACCGGGGGATTATTAAAATTAGCCCTCTAATTGAGGCTGCCACTTCCATCTTTGTCATGCTAAAACCATTCACAACACAATAGCCAGGATAATCCTACTAAACTGTCAGATTATATCATATGTCTGCCCCAAACTCTTCAATGGCTTGGCAACTTGTTCATATAAAAAACAGAGTATTTACTGTGGCTTGGAAGTCCTATAAAATCTGTCCTTAATATGTCCCTTCTTTTCTGCTCTGCACCTTGTTTTTTCTTTGATCTCTGAGATTGATCCCTCCCTTCACCTTGCTCCAGACATGGGCATCCTGACTAATTTTTCTTTCTTTTTTTTATTTTGTTACTGGGGATTGAACCCAGGAGCAATCTACCTCTGAGCTATGCCCCCAGTCCTATTTGTATTCTTTATTTTGAAACAGGGTCTCACTAAGTTGTGGAGGGCCTCACTAAAGTAGCTGAGGCTGGCCACAAACCTGTGATCCTCCTGTCTCAGCCTCCCAAGTACCACACCACCACGCATGGCTCTGACTAATCTTTCAATGTGCCAGGATGATATTTCTCCAGAAATTCCTAAGGCAAAATTATTTGCTTCAATTAAGTCTTGGGACAAATGCTACCATATCACTTACCCTTCACTCACCGCCTTATTTAAAATTGCAATACACATTACTACCAAACTCTACACTAATTTTCACGATAGCCTATATCACATTCTCGCATATCATATAAAACAGTTACTGACTGACTTTTTTTAATTTTGTGTTTCCCTACATTAAAATGTAAACAGTGTGAAGGCCGAGATATTTGTCACAGTTTTTGTTTGTTTCTTTTGTTTTTAGTTTATATTGCTCAGAAATAAAACAGTGCTAGCACAGATTAGATACTCACACCCAAAATATATTGAACAGATGAAATTAAGAATCCATTATCTGGGTTTAAAAGCCAATTACATAAATTGAAAGATACAAGGAGTGGGGGATTGGAAGATAGTTCAACAAAAATATTCAATCTGAAATAGGAAAATGATGAAACTCATAAAAATAAAATTGCACAGAAGAAGTGAAAGATAACACATAAGTTGTGTATCCCAAGTAAAGATGAGTAAACAGGATAGAAGCAATTTTTGCACAGATGATGATCAAGAATATTCCAAAGCTGATAAAGGATATCAGTGTATAAATTCAAGATACTCTGTGAAGCTTAAGTAGATAGATTAAAAAGAAAATCTCAACTAAACTCATCGTTGGAAGACTGGCAAAAATCAGATGAACAGAAAATGTTAACAGCTTTCAGAGGAATGAAGTATTATTATAGTTGATGAGAAATATTTTGTTAGGATAGAGCAGTAAACTCGCCAGGAAGATATAAAAATCTAAACCTGCATGCAATCAAAAATATAACTTCAAAATATGTAAGGCAAAAATTATAATTCTAAAAGGAGAGGGAAATCCACAAAATGTGGAAATAGTTTTTAATCCAATAATGACACAACATTTTAGTACGGATATAGAAGTTCCAAACAATGCTCTATTAGTTATCTACTACTGTATAATGAATGGATACAGATTTAGTGGCTTGAAACAACACAAGTTTTTAGCTCATAGTCTCTGGGGTTAAGAATCCTGTCTCTATCCGGGAGTGGTGGTGCACGCTTGTAATCCTAGTACTTGGGAGGACAGCTTCAGCAATTTAGTGAGGCTCTCAGCAGCCTAGTGAGACCCTGTTTCCAAATAAGAAATAAAATAGGCCTGGGGATGTAGCTTGGAGGTAGAATGCTTCTGGGTTCAATTCCCAGTAACACACACACACACACACACGCACACACACACAGAATCCTGGCTCTGCTTGCCCAGGTGGCTCTGTGCTTGGGTTCCATATGAAAGCTGTAGAATGGAATGCAGTCTCAAAGCTTGAGTAGAGAAGGATCCACTTCTAAAACCACACATTTCTCTGCACAATTCTCTTCCTTGTAAGTTCATGGGCCAAAGGTCCTAGTTTCTTGCCATTTGTTAACTTGAGTTTACCCTCTTGATGGCTGGTTGTTAGCCATCATTTCTTGTCATAGGATAAGCCCTCCTCAACGGGGCTGCTTCCTTTATCAAACCAGGAAAAGATAGTCTACTAGCGTAACTGACGACTATTTGTGGCACAGTCATATGCTATTGGCAAGAAGCAAGTCAGAGGATCCAGCAACATTCAAGGGGAAGGAATCCATTGCATGAGGATTTGATTATCAGGGGCAAGGATGATTGAGTGTGTCCTCCACAAGCAGCTAGCCATCTGATGTCATCGACATCAGAGCACTTCCTCCAGTGACAACAGCTTAGGAGATACTCCCCGACACCGACCCATGCTAGGTGTAGGGTAGACAACATGTTGCAAAACTTTTAAGACATTCAAAGTGTATTCTTTGACCACAGCAAAATCAAGTTAAAAGTCAATAAGAAAAAGAGAACTAGAAAATCCCCCCAACTGCTTGGGAATTAAGTAATGCAATTCTAAGTAATGCATAGATTTTATGAAAAGGAATATACATTAGAAAACATTTTGACTAAATGACAGGGAAAATATAAAGTATCAAAACCTTGGGGAGACACAGCTAATAATGCTTAGGAAAAAATTATAGTGTTAGATCCATACTGTAAAAAAGAAGAATGGTTAAAAACCAATGATCTACCCCGTAAGCAGATAGGAAAAGAACCCATATCAAACCAAAGACAGCTTAAATAAGATAATAAAATGATCAAATTAAAAGTAAATGTTAAATAACGCCCAATTGTAGAATGCCCCTGGGTTCAATCCCCAGTACCATGCATAAAAAAGACTGATAATGCACAGTTGATGGGGATGAAGATTTTTGCAATCACATTGGATCATTTGTTGATTATATTTACTAAAATTGAGAATGTGCATACCCTCTGATCCAACAGTTCCACTCCTAAATATATATTCAGCAGAGGTGTGTGCACATGAGCCCTGAAAGATAAACAAGCGTATTCTAGGAGCACTGTGGAAGTAGTGAAAAGTGAAACAACCTAAATGTCTTTCAACAGTTGATGAATTAATCAATTATGACATATAAGCCCATCTTATTCAGTATGGAGAATAAATAAACTAATGCTATATGAAATTTATAATTAAAATAAAGTATTTGAAATAAATAAATGGAGTAATATCTGGATAAATCTCATAAGCACGATTTAGGCAAAAGTGTAAACAAATAATACATTCTCTTTATATAACTTATAAAACATATAATTTTATAATATATGATAAGCATAATAAATGCTATAACTAAACATTTATGTAAATTTTAAAACCAACATATGCTGGTGTCTTTACCTTTGGGGAAGGAGAGACATGTTAGCATGAAACACTTCCAGTCCCTCTCTCTAATAGAAACAGCAAACTCTATAAAATATTTGGAATGCAAAAAAAGAATATATTTTATTTCCTTAATTATTATAGAACTAACTCTTATGAGGTTAGGTACATACATGAAATTAGCAATAGCAGTCTCAATATTATGCAGGGGAAAGAGGAAGAAGAGGGTTGGAATCTGTGGGGAAGCTCACCAAGTGCTGTATGCATGTATGTCCCTGTTACTCTGAACTTCATTATGATGTGTGATTACAATGTACCAATAAAAGAACATTAAAAATATCAATGAGGCAATGGAAAATAGACAAAGGATATGAACAACTTATTCACAGGAAATAAGTGGTTGTTAAATATTTTAATCAAAGCTCCACTTCACTCATATTAAGAGAAATGCAATGTGAAACACTTTAATTTTTTCAAATTTCAAAAAATTGATAATATGCTATGTTTGGGATAGTTTGATAAAACAGAAACTCATAAACTATTAATGATGCAAATACTATCTACTGGCATTTGCTAATATCTATTAAATAGCAATTGCACATAAAAATTAATGCCACATTAAATTACCAAAGTCATTCTTCACTGACATAGAAAAATCTGTTCTTGAATTCATTTGGAACAACAAAAAACCCAGAATAGCCAAAGTAGTTCTCAGCAACAAGAACCATGCAGGAGGCATCACAATACCTGACTTCAAACTGTACTACAAAGCCATAGTAATAAAAACAGCATGGTATTGGCAAAAAAGCAGATACATAGACCTATGGAGCAGAATAGAAGACTCCAAAACAAATTCACACACCTACAGCCAATTGATTTTTGACAAAGGGGCTAAAAACACCCAATGGAAAAAGGATAGCCTCTTCAACAAATGGTGCTGGCAAAACTGGCTAATCATATGCAGAAAAATAGAAATAAACCCCACTTTCTCACTCTGCGCTAGAGTCAACTCAAGATGGATCAAAGACCTAGAAATCAGACCAGAGACCTTGCAGCTACTCGAAGAGGTCATTGGCCCAACACTTCAACACATAGGCACAGGTAAAGACTTCCTCAACAAGACCCCAAAGGCACAGGAAACTAAAATGAAGATAAATACATGGGATTGCATTAAATTAAAGAGTTTTTGTGCATCAAAGGAAACAATCAAGAACCTCAACAGAGAGCCGACAGAATGGGAGAAGATTTTTGCCAGCTACCCCTCTGATAGAGGACTCATATCTAGAATATACAGAGAACTTAAAAAAATCACCACTAAAAAAACAACCCAATCAAAAAATGGGCAAGTGAACTGAATAGACACTTCACAGAAGAAGAAATACAAATGGCCCATAAATGTATGAAAAAATGTTCAACATCATTAGCAATCAGAGAGACGCAAATCAAAACTACCCTGAGATTTTACCTAACCCCAATTAGAATGGCAATCATTAAAAACACAAACAACAACAAATGCTGGCGAGGATGTGGAGAAGTAGGAACTCTACTACACTGTTGGTGGAATTGCAAATTAGTGCAACCGCTTTGGAAAACAGTGTGGAGGATCCTCAGAAGAATGGGAATAAACCTACCGTGTGACCCAGCAATACCACTTCTAGGCATCTACCCCAAAGAACTAAAACCTAATTACCAGACTAATGCATGTGTATCTATATTTATAGCAGCACAATTCACAATTGCCAAACTTTGGAACCAGCCAAGGTATCCATCAACAGATGAATGGATCACAAAACTATGGGATATGTACACAATGGAATTTTACACAGCCACAAAGAAGAACAAAATCACATCATTTGCAGGGAAATGGAGAGAACTAGAGAACATCATGCTAAGCGATATTAGTAAGTCACTAAGAGTAAAAAATCGGATGTTCCCCCTAATCTGTGGGAGCTAGATAGAATGG
>PVJS01042288.1:0-17577 GCA_004027185.1 Glis glis | reverse complement strand
TACTGGGGATTGAACCCAGGGGCATTCTACCTCTGAGATACACCCCCAGCCCTATTTTTCATTCTTTATTTTGAAACAGGGTCTCACTAAGTTGCGGAGGGCCTCACTAAGTAGCTGAGGCTGGCTGCGAACCTGAGATCCTCCTGTCTCAGCCTCCCAAGTACTGGGATTACAGGTGTGTGCCACCACGCCTGGCTTAATTAAAAATTTTAAAAAAGAACTGGGGGTGTAGCTCAGAGGTAGAATGCCCTGGGTTCAAGTCCAAGGAAGGAAGGAAAGAAGGAAGGGAGGGCTGCATAACTTCTCAGACATTAAAACATGCTCAACTATGTCTATTTTTAATAACAGTAGCAGCTAACCTTTGGGGGCAGTCAGTCTTTCAAAAGAAATGCCACGCACACATCCACTTGTGTGCCCATTCCACACATGGGGAAACTGAGGCCCAGAGGGGGAGTGGCAACCAGCCCAATGTGGCACAGGACGCAATGCCAGCAGTCTCCAGCCAGAGCCCGTGAACTGCACAGCGGCCTCAGGAGCTGAGAGGGACTGCCCTGAGGAACGCTGGCCTTTCCTCGCCAGGGCGGGAGCACCGGTATAGTGGAAGCCATCGGGCGACTTCCTGTTTCAGCCCCTCTGAGGCCCCACCTTGGGGACCCACGCAGCCTCTCTCTCCATCTGTCTCTGGGGTCACTTGTGTCTCTTGCCACTGACTCTCTGTGTGGCCCTGCTCCACCCTCTCTACAGTTGGGTTCCACTCACCCGTGAGTACACACACACACACACACACACACACACACACACACACAGCTTTCCTGTGACGCGGGCCTCTACCCCACGGGACCTCTCAGCTCAGCCCCCCGCAGCCGCCTGCCCACAGCTCCTGTCTCTGAGTCAGATTCCAGAGAGACAAAATTGGGCTGTGACCGGCCACGGCCACCGGGAACGCCTGGCTTTGATGAGCCAATTAGCTGCATTGCGTGGCGAGGGTGGGATCCATGTGGTGGAAGGAATTCCAAACAGGCCAGAAAAGAAAACACTTAGGAGGAAAAGTGACTTAAACTGTGGAGAAACTATCCCAGGAAGAGAAGTTTTACCCTCTCCCAAGCTTTTCTTAAAGGGACAGATTATGATCTCCATGTCACCAACATGTTGACGCACACACAATCTAGTGAGAGACTTCTTCCTAGGCGAGGTGGTAGCTTTAAATGTTTTGGGTTGCGGAGGGCCTCACTAAGTAGCTGAGGCTGGCCACAAACCCGGTTTCAAAATAAAGGATTAAAAAAAAATAGGGCCGGGGGTGTAGCTCGGAGGTAGAATACCCCTGGGTTCAATCCCCGTTACCGCAAAAAAAAAAAAAAAATGTTTTGGGGTTTTTTTTTTGGCGGTGCTGGGGATTGAACCCATGGGCAATTCTACCTCTGGGCTACACCCCCAGCCCTATTTTTTATTCTTTATTTTGAAACAGGGTTTCACTAAGTTGTGGAGGGCCTCACTAAGTAGCTGACGTTGGCTGCGAACCCGGATCCTCCTGTCTCAGCCTCCCAAGTACTGGGATTACAAGTGTGTGCCACCATGCCCAGCTTTTAGATGGTCTTTAAGATACCTATGAAACTAGTCGTGGCAGTGCCCACCTGTAATCCCAGCTACTCAGGAGGCTGAGGCAGGAGGATCACAGGTCCAAGCACAGACTGGACAACTCAACGAGACCCAGTCTCAAAATAAAAAACAAAAAGGGATGAGGATGAGGTAGGCGTGGTGGCATATGCCTATAATCCTAGTACTTGGGAGGCTGAGACAGGAGGATCACAGGTTTGAGGCCAGCCTCAGCAACTTGTCAAGACTCTCAGCAACTTAGCAAGACCCTGTTTCAAAATAAAATAGGAGCTGGGCGAAGTGGCGCACGCTTGTAATCCCAGTACTTGGGAGGCTGAGACAGAAGGATCTCAGGTTCGCAGCCAGCCTTGGCTACTTAGTGAGGCCCTCCGCAACTTAGTGAGACCCTGTTTCAAAATAAAGAATAAAAATTAGGGCTGGGGGTGTAGCCCAGAGGTAGAATGCCCCTGGGTTGGTTCCATCCCCAGTACCACAAAAAATTAATTAATTAATTAATTAAAATAGGGCTGAGAGTGTAGTTCAGAGGTAAAATGTCCCTGGGTTCAATCCCCAGTACCACAAAAAAAAAGTCGGGGATGTAGCTCACTGGTAGAGTGCCCCTGGGTTCATTACCCAGAACCCCCCAAAAAAACACACCGCCCCTAAATTTCAGGGCCACCATCCCTACAAAGAAAGTAAACATATTCATAATAGTGAGGCCCTCCGCAACTTCGTGAGACCCGGTTTCAAAATAAAGTCTAAAAAAAAATAGGGCTGGGGGTGTAGCGCGGAGGTAGAACACCCCTGGGTTCTATCCCCGGTACCACAAAAAATAAATAAATAAATAAATAAATAAATATTAAAAAAAAAATAGGGCCGGGGGTGTAGTGAGGACGTAGAATGCCCCTGGGTTCAATCCCCGGTTCCGCAAAAAAAAAAAAAAAAATAGGGCTGGGGGTGTGGCTCAAAGGTAGAATTCCTCTGGGTTCAATCCCCAGTACCAAAAAAAAAGTGCTGATGAGTGATATTGTGCCCAATATTTGCTTGGATAATAAGCTAACAAGGAAGATTCTTGGGAGATCGCCTCCCGGCCTTGGATACCACCACCCACAACGCTCAGGAGAAGGACTGAAGTAGAGCATCCAACGCTGAG
Organism: Glis glis; assembly: GCA_004027185.1. Classification (NCBI taxonomy): domain Eukaryota; kingdom Metazoa; phylum Chordata; class Mammalia; order Rodentia; family Gliridae; genus Glis; species Glis glis. Next base: position 14,831 of record PVJS01042288.1, on the reverse strand, counting down.
CAGGAGGCTAAGCAAATTATTTCCTGACCAGGACCACTGACTGCCCTCACTTGCCAAAAAAAATGTGTCTCCAACAACTTCAGCCATCCAACATGTGACCCGACCCCAAATGACGGGCTCTCTCGACACTCCCTTGCACAAGTAACAATAAAAATGTTGTGCCCGTCAAGCGGCACATTTAATTCGGCGGCAGCACATTAATCTGCCTCTCATTTTCCTCCCGCTTTCCTGGAATGCCAGAGGAAGGGCTTACACTGAACAGCAGCGCGCCGTTCTCCTCGCAGCCCCGCACATTAATAATAATTCAACACGGTGTCATGGAAGCCTGTAGGCTCTTAGCTGGATTTATTTGAAAAATAAAGTTTGTTGTTTTTTCTCTTCCCCCCACAAAGATCTTTACTTAAGTCAGCATGGAACTCTTGTAAAGATAACTACCAATAAGTCCCAACTACCCAAGGAGCAGTCTTGTTATTTTTTTTAATTCACTGCTCACCATGACAACATAATAAACATACCTTTAGAGGCTCAAACATGCCCAACTATCGGAAATGTCACAGTTCCTCCTTCGTGGTACTCCCAGACATAAACTTCAACCCCCCGCCCTTTTTTTATTCTCTGAAATTCTAGTAAGACATCAATTTTCAACTGCAAACTCCCACTAATGATTTTGTGATACGTTGGCAAAACAAACTTTATTCCATAATCCGCTAATAATTACGAAGCTTTTTTATTTAAAAAAAAAACAGCATACATCAAGTCAATATGGTTTCGACATCTGTTTTTTCAATTTTTGTTTGGAGCTCTGTTAGATGTTCCTGTGTCCTTTCATAAATGACTAATAGGAAAGATACAAGACTAATAGGAAACACAACTTTACGCAACTTCATTGACGGTTGGTTTCAGTTAACGGCTGGTCTTTAAACTACCCAACATAAAAGCGTACATTTTAGGGGGGGAAAATTTTGACCCCCAAACTGCTTCATAAAATAAAGTATTTCATTTTTCAAAGCTGCAGGATTATTTGAGAGGTTAGAGTACTAAAAAGCCCCAAGAGTTCTGTTGTGTTTTTTTAAAGAGAGAAAGTTAAAAGTTTCTACCTTAAATATCAGAGAGTAGAGATTTTACAATACAATAAGTGTCAGAAATAAAATGTAATTCCTTTCAAAGTCATATAAAAAAAAGTAAGCCTCTGTTAAAAAGTTTTTTCTTTCCAACAGTGAAGTATGAACCTAAAATCATAGTAAACAGTTGTGATGGTCTTTCTGTGGTTGTGGCCAGACATCCAAATAGCCCAGACCTCAGCCTTCCATGTGGAAGTTTTAGTAACAATGCTTCCCTGTGCTACCTAACAGCTAGGTGCTCCTTTTAGATAAAGAATTACTGTAAGAAGCATATCATGAAATTGAGTATTACGCTTCCACCATCCAAGCCAGGTACAGTGGCACATGGCAGTAGTCTCAGCTACTCAGGAGGCTGAGGCAGGAGGATCCCAAATTTAAAGGCAGCCTGAGCAACATAACAAAACCTCATCTTTAGGGGAGGAGGTGGGTACAGGAGGTTGACCCCAGAGGCATTCTACCTTTGAGCTACACTCCCTGCCCTATTTTATTTTTTTATTTGGAAACAGTATCTTGCTAAGTTACTGAGAAACCTCAATAAGTCGCTGAGGTTGGCCTCAAACCTGCGGTCCACCTGTCTCAGCCTCTCAATTACTGGGATCACAAGTGTGTGCCACCATGCCGGCCAACACCCCATCTTTTAAGGAAAAAAAAATAACAAAATACACACAACTTCTCACCATCCTCCAGGCAGAATCAACCCTTCCCCAACACATGAAAGATGTGACTTCTTTATTCAAATGATTGGGGGTTTGTTTGTTTTCTTCACCATCCCATATCTTGTACAGCAATGAATTTCTTCTAAAGGCAAGAGTGGGGATGGAAAATCATTTTGCCCCCAGAAAATGTTAGATGAGCTCCACAAGAATGTCTAATGGTCACAACGCTCAGAGAATCACCCCTGGCTCTCAGGAGAAGCCTGCGTGGGCTCACTGCGAGACGCCTGCCAAGCCCTCGCATACCAGGGGCAGTTTGCTTTCTCTCCAACAGGGATAATGGGCTTTGCAGTACTTTTGCCAAATTACTGACAGAAGGACCTATTTCCCCTTCCTGTGAGGAGAAACTGATAGTGATAGAAGCAAGAGAATAACTTTAACCACTAAATTATACATTACAAAGGATGGATGGATAAATGAAACTCCCACGTAATACTGTTCCAAATGCCTTCCCAAGCCACAAGTTTCTAAGAATGGCGAAGAAGTCACCAAAATACCCGACCTGAATTTTTCTTTCCCAGATTTCTCACGGCCTCTCCTTCCTCCTGTTTTCTGAACATCTTTGTTTTCATTAATATCCTAATAAGAAGCACAGTGGATTATTGTAGACTAGGGAAATATCGCGAGATTTTACTTGGGCACCCTGGTCTTTTTCTGAGACTACATTAACTCCACAACTTGCTCTATTAGGAATAGCATTCACAATTTAACGTTTGTGTTCATTTTCCCATAAGAATAAACACTCCCATTGTCTCTGGTTCCAAATCATTGATATTTTCCCCAGTAATCTTTGTGCCTGACACATTGTCATGCACAGGTGGGTGCTTAATAAATACTATCGAATGATGGATGTACTCAATTACAGAATATTCAAAACTTCTCCATTTTTCTGAGTCTCCCAAGCAGCAAAACAGTTGTAGCCTTCATGTCCAGCTTAGCTCAACGCCTGACTAATTCATTTCAAAAGCCCACAAATGTGTAATCAAAGCTCAGAGACAGCTTAAAAGCATCTCTGTATATTATACCTGCCTGCCTCGAACGTAAAACACAAATCAAAAACAAAGCACATTGAGGGGGAAAACAGTGTCCTAATACTCGTATTTTGCTTTCTTGTGTGTATGGTACAAGGGATTCAATCGGGGGGCATTGTACCTCCTAGCTACATCCCCAGCAGCCCTTTTTTGTTATTGTTGTGTTGTTGTTTTGTTTTGGTTTGGTTTTTTTTTTTTTTGCAGTACTGAGGATTGAACTCAGGGGCATTCTACCTCCAAGCTATACCCCCCAGCCCTATTTTTTATGCTTCATTTTGAAACAGGGTCTCACTAAGCTGCAGAGGGTCTTACTAAGTAGCTGAGGCTGGCCACGAACCTGCCATCCTCCTGTCTCAGCCTCCCAAATCCTGGGATTACAAGTGTGCACCACCACGCCTGGCTGCTTTGTTTTGTTTTGAAACAGGGTCTCGCTAGGTTGCCGACAGTCTCGCTATGCTGCTAAGAGTCTCTCTAAATTGCTGAGGCTATCCTCAAACCTGTGATCCTCCTGTCTCAGCCTCCCAAGTACTGGGATTACAGGCATGTGCCACATGCCACCACACCCGGCTTGATTTTTGCTTTTTTTTTGGAATCAAAACTCATATAAAGTATTCCTTGCTACAAACATTTTTTTAAAAAATTGGGATTCAAAATCAATTATTATAGCTGGGCATGGTGGCGCATACCGGTAATCCCAGTACTTGGGAGGCTGAGACAGGAGGATCACAGGTTCGAAGCCAGCCTGGACAATTTAGGGAGGCCCTCAGCAACTTAGTGAGACCCTGGGTTTTTTTTGTTTTGGGGGGTTTTTGGGGGGTTACTGGGGATTGAACCCAGGGGCATTCTACCTCCAAGCTATACCCCCAGCCCCATTTTTTTTTATTCTTTATTTTGAAACAGGGTCTCACTAAGTTGTGGAGGGCCTCACTAAGTAACTGAGTCTAACTGCGAACCTGGATCCTCCAGTCTCAGCCTCCCTAGTACTGGGATTACAAGCGTGTGCCACCACACCCAGCAAGACCCTGTTTTCAAAAATAAAATAGGCTGGGGATGTAGCTTGGAAGTAGAATGGCCCTGGATTCAATCCCCAGTTCCACAAAAAGGAAAAAAAATCAAATGTTATGATCTTTACTAATGAAAACAAACAAAAAATCCACATGATTTCACATTCTCATCCACTGCCTTCCAAAACAAAAGAAAGTGTACACACAAACACACAAGTGTCTTTCAAATATGTTGGCTGCTAACGTGTGTCGGAGGTAAACACATCGCAGTTCACAGCCAGGTGATCAGGAACCTCGTCAATGTTTCGTGCTAATGGTGGATCACTAGGCGTGGATGAAATGGGTGCCAAGCTGCCACCAGATCAGCCTGGTGTGCCCAGGTTTAGAGAACCACCCCAGGCCAGGGCATGCGTCTCGCCTTAGAACAAAAGAATTCGTTTTATCGCTTGCCTTTACCACTGGAGAAAATGGCTTCTGGTGAGTGGAACTCCGTGATAAATGTGCCCCCTCTAGTTCTTTATTGCCTCTGTAAATCACAGGACTGACAGCAGTTAATAAGAAAAGCTTTTGAGTGGTTTTGAAGTTTTGCTTTGTACAAATAAAGTCTCATATTAAAGATTTTGCTAGTGCTCAAGGTGGAGAGAAAACAGCTCGCATAGACCTTCCATACTTTTAACTGTTTGGCTCCTTTTTTTTTTAATTTACAAAGCAAAAAGAAAGAGAAGAAAACCTCGTGCACATGCATGTTAGAAAAACAAAAACAGGTCGCGGTTTAAGTGGCTTCTTCCGTGCATGGCTTCCTTGGTGCTACTGAACTTAACAATCTTCTGGCTTTCATAAGCTGGATGTTCAGATAAATACCAGAAGAGAGATGTGGAAAGAAGGTTGTTATAGTAGGTGTATTATTACATTTCTGACCATAATTGTATGCTTTACCGCGTTTGGCCAAAGCGAATTTTGGTTCAGTGTTGAGAGTGAGAACTCTAAATTCCACTGAATCAATCGGCTGCCAGTTGGATCACAGGTCCTGGGATCCTGAAATTCTGAAATCATATTTCAGAGGATAATTGACGTTAAAAGGACGAGCGATGCTATCTCCCTGAGTAGCCTTTTTCTCCAAGGAGCTCCAAGTGCGTTGCCACAACAACCGGACAAAATCCTAAAGGGCCGGTTTTGTTATTTGCAATTTCTTGGGGACGAAGCTGAGACACTAAAAGCAAGGACTGCCTTTTCTTGATTTTCACTAAGTCCTCCAAAGAGCCAAAAGCAGGACCACAGTCAGTACTCTTGTCACAAGACCCCATTTATTTTATAGTGCAAAAAATAAAATTGTGTTCAATTTTTATTTATTAATTTGGTATTGGGGATTGAACCCAGGGGCATTCTACCTCCAAGCTACATCCCCAGCCCTTTTTATTTTTCTATTTTGAAACAGGGTCTCGCTAAGTTCCTGAGGGTCTCACTGAGTTGCTGAGGCTGACCTCAAACCTGCAATCCTCCTGTCTCAGCCTCCCAAGTACAGAATAACAGGTGTGTGCTCTGCTATACCCAGCAAAAATAAGAATTTTGAATGCATTTTTCTGATAAGATCTCCTCAGTAGATGGGAGGGTTGGGAATGCATATACACTGCTGAAGAGCTGTGTATATGCCAGAAACTGGCCAGTTTACAGTCCGGGCTTTTTTTTTTTTTTTTTGCGGTACCGGGGATTGAACCCAGGGGTGTTCTACCTCCGAGCTACACCCCCGGCCCTATATTTTATACTTTATTTTGAAACCGGGTCTCACGAAGTTGCAGAAGTCCTCACTAAGTAGCTGAGGCTGGCCGCGAACCCGGATCCTCCGGTCTCCACCTCCCAAGTACTGGGATTATAAGCATGCGTCACCACGCCCGGCCTTACAGTCCAGGCTTTAACTTCACTTTGTCCCAAGCAACAAGAGTAATACAAATTGGACTTGCCTGCGGCCATGCCTGCTGCTCGGTAGGCAGAAAGTGAAAGGGGCAAGACACTCACTAACTTTAATACAGTTTTTACAGCATTCTCACTAAGTACACATTTCATAACGGCGCATAGCCAGGCCCCTGCTTTGGCGCTGGGATCTCATTAAATGGCATTTTATAGAAACAAATTAGAACTAATGTTCCAGTGGCTTTGTTTCCATGTTTGCCTTCTCCTAGTCAAACTCTGACCATTTCTTTCCAAAGCAGATATTCTTAGTCTTCCTTTTTTTTTTTTTTTTTGGTACTAGAAGTTGACCCCAGAGGCATTTATTCTGCCCATGAGCTACAACTCCCCAACTTTTGTTTTTTTTTTTTTTTTTTTAGACAGGGCCTCTCTAGGTTGCTGAGACTGACCTCTAATCTGTGATCCTCCTGTCTCAGCCTCCCAAGTACTGGGATTACAGGCATGTACCACCATACCCAGCTCCAAAGCAGATATTCCTTTTTTGTTTTGTTTTGTTTTTTGGCTTTTGTTTTGTTTTGTTTTTTGGTGGTACTAGGGATTAAAATCAGGGGTATTCTACCTCTGAGCTCCACCCCAGCCCTATTTTATTTTATTTTATTTTATTTTTTTGCAATACTGGTTGGAACCCAGGGAAATTCTACCTCTGAGCTCCACCCCCAGCCCTATTTTTTATTCTTTATTTTGAAACAGGGTCTCACTAAGTTGCGGAGGGCCTCACTAAGTAGCTGAGGCTGGCCATGAACCCAGATCCTCCCATCTCAGCCTTGGGATTACAAGTGTGCGCCACCACGCCCGGCTCAAAGCAGATATTCTTAACCCACAGTCCCATGGGAACTTGAACAAACAGGCCATACTCTTCCAGAACTCTCCATGGAGGTTTCCAGTCTGGACAGGTCACCTCAGAGCCCCATGGGGCCATCAGCAGAGCCAAGCTTTAGCAGCTCAAACTCGATGCCAGTTCTTTAACCACTGAAGGCAAAAGACAGGGTGGGGTTATCTCTCCACCACCATCTCCCCGCCCTCCAGAGATGATTCCAGAAAGCCCAGAACCCGTGTGTGTGCCATGAACTCCTATGGAACACTGAGCCATTTCCAGCTTCTCTCTTGATTCTCAGGATGAATTTCCTTGACTCTCCAATTGGGTTCCCTAGTAGAAAGGCCACTGTCCCTGGAGGTAAAGGACACAGGTGGAGGAAGTCCCATCTGTCCCAAAGTCCTATAGGCATGGGCAAGTAAAAGTGTCAGAGAGAGCTTCCCAGAGATAACATACTTGACATTCAAGAACCTGTTAAGAAGCCGGTCGTGGTGGTACACGCCTATAATCCCAGTACTTGGGAGGCTGAGACAGGAGGATTGCCGGTTCCGGGCCAGATTCAGCAATTTGGTGAGACCCTCAGCAACTTAGTGAGGCCCTGTTTCTAAATAAAAATCTTTAAAAAGGGCTGGGGGTATAGCTGGGAGGTAGAATGTCCCTAGGTTCAATCCCCAATACCAAGAGAGAGAGAGAGAGAGAGAGAGAGAGAGAAAGAGAGAACGAGAACCTGATAGGACAGAATGGGTTCTAGGATCCACAGGGATTTACCAGATTTCCTGGGGTTTAGAACAGTAAGACGCCCATGCAAAGAGCCAGAGACTCTAGCACTGGACAGAGCTGGATGCAAATCCACGCTTGGCCACTCTGTGACCTGGCCAATAACGTTGCGCATCTGAGTCCTGTTACGTCTACCTCGCAGGACTGGTGTGTGATAAAGTTTAAAAAGCACTCACAAAGTGCTCTGCACAGACGGTGCCCGATAAATCACTCATTAATTCATTCAGTAAACATGCGCTGGGAAGCAGGCTTTACATCCGCCACCCTTGCATTTAACCCTCACAACAACTGTCACATTGGCCCTGATGTAAAAGAGATGCAGCCAGGGGGACGTTTTAAAAGAGATCCCAACCCCAAAGGGTCAGGGTAGAAAGAGGAGACGGCTGGTGGGGTGTGGCAGAGGAGAGGCACGTGAGCTGAGGCCACTGCTCCCAGAGGGAGACCCAAAGAGCCCAGAGATCGCCACCCACAAGTCAGGACAGGACCTGCCAAGGAAGTCTTCCCTGTCCCTTGCCCCTCCTGCACCCTCATGGAAGCCCCTGCCCTGAGGAGGGCGGGTGAGGAGAAGGACCAGGAGACATGCATCCAATGGTTGGGGTTTTTGCTTGCTTTTTGTGGTACTGGGGATTGAATCCAGGGACATTCAACCTCCGAGCCACACCTCCAGCCCTATTTTATTTTTTTATTTTGAAACAGGGTCTCGCTAAGTTGCTGAGGCTGGCCTCAAATCTGAGATCCTCCTGTCTCAGCCTCCCAAGTACTGAGATTACAGGTGTGCGCCACCACACCTGGCTGTATCGCATGGTTTTTAACATCAGGAAAACCACTGTGTCCTATTGCATTCAGCTCCTTCTACCTACCTTTATCTGTGACATGTGATCCATCCACCTATAAATCCTATGAAACCAGAAAATGAAAAGGGGGAGGAAAGGGGGTGGTCGCCAGTGAAATTCAGAAGCAAGTCTGAAAATACTTGTTGGTAAACTTAAAGGTGACTATTCCATGTGACGTGGAAGTCCATAAGCATGAAAATTTTGAATGAGTCTCCATAGTCAAATAGACGTCTCTACCATATGCGCTGGGATTAGTCGTTCTATCTAGATACGTTGGGCAAGGAAAGAAAGGCCTCTAACGCTCAAAGTGAAACAGAAGCTATAATCTGAAAGATCAGACTACGTCCTCATTTATTCACATTGTATTGACAGCCACTTAGGTTATCCGGGACTACCTTTGTTCCCCATTTGGGGGGGGGGGTTCCACCAGGCAAACATCAACCCATTTTCTTCCTTTCATTTGGCATAGCTCTAACCAAAGATAAGAATAAAAGAGTCATGGCTATTGGGGGATCCAGATGTTCCTGTGCTTTGCAACTAGGTATAAGAATATTAAATAATTTGAAATATTGGCCTGGCAGGAGGGAGTGGTTAGCTAGGAGCCCACTAGGGCTTCACAGATATTGGTAATATTCTGCACCTCAGCTTTGTTCTTACACACACACAAATACCATGGTATATTAAGCACTTCATAATTTAAATGAAAAAAAGAAGCCAGGCGTGGTGGCACATACCTGTAATCCCAGTACTTGGGAGACTAAGACAGGAGGATAACAGGTTTGAGGACAAGCTCAGCAATTTAGCAAGGCCTTCAGCAACTTAGCAAGACCCTGTTTCAAAATAAAAATAATTAAATAGGGCTGGGAGTGTAGCTCAGAGATAGAATACCCCCTAAGTTCAAACCCCATTACCACAAAAAAAGGAAAAGAATAAAGAAACACCAAAGAGACCTTTATTTTGAAAAAGCTCACTCAAAATTTTAAAAACACATTATGCTTTTGTACTGCAAGTCTGCTTATACCCATCGCGGACTGTTCAAGATCTGTGAAACGCCACCTCTGCAAGGCCTTCCCTGACGCTTGCTCTTCCCCTGGCTTCTTCCACGTGGCCGCAGCTCCTGATTCCTGTTGTAAGTTTTCCAGGGGACATGCATTCACATCGTCTTTTGCTGAAAGAAAGCTAGACGCCACCTTGGTGTTCTTTATGTATGTAACACCTATGACAACATCTTGCTATCACAAACATGTGCTGAATACAACTTCAATTACTTCCTACTACAACATATTTACATAATTTATAAAATAATATAGAATAAGCACTCATGCTCGAAACGAATCCGGTTTTCAGCCTCAAAGAGATGAATCCTCTCCTGGCGCTTCGAACCTTACTGACATATTGGGAATGATGCCTATCAGCATTTTAACTAGTTTTCTTGCCTCACCAGTGAATAATTGCCACAACTGTAGATATGAGCTCATTTGAAGGAATGAAAAGAGCTCTCCCTAAGATCATTTAATAGACCTGTGCATAATTATCAATTTCCTCTTGAAGCTAACATTTGCTAAAAGAAAAAGGAAAGATTCTATTAATGATCAAAACACTTGACTTTTTGGACCTATTCCATTTAACGAGAAAAACTCCGTTCTCTGGTCTTGGGTCACTGCCAGGTGGTCTTTTACCGGGAATCATTCGCAACTTCTAATCACAGTGCAACAACCAGCTGCCAAATCATATCCAGGTATTGATATTTGCCACTCTACGGTTAAATTACATCAAATGTCAATGCAATCAACTCATTAGCAGGCTTGTATCGAGTTTTGACGCTTACTAGCCTCCTCCGCACCTCTTTGATTAAGCAGTGGATAGACCATATTCCCTGCCTGTCTCCCAGCTGATCAGCTCTGTAAGCCACTCATATAAAATCGAATGAGCAGAAGGAAGTGGTTAAAAACCCAAAACAACCCTGTGAGTGCCCTGCTTCCCTCTTACGCAGAATATCAATAGACTACGATCTAGCAAGAAAAGCAGATGAAATTACAAAATTGCTTAGAGAATCGTTTTTTAACCGAAAGTCGCAGGGGTCATTACAAAGCTCAGTAATTGCCCTTGGATCACATTTTGCTATCATTCCTTCACCTTCCTCTGCTACCTGGGATTCTAAATCTTTCTTGATGTAAAAGCCACGAGCAAAGCTGGAGTTGCACTGGCCCACACCGAGTCTGAATGCGAGAGGTCAGTGCAGCTTACTGGTATGCTGGTCCGCTGCTCCCCGTTTTATCTCTCTTCTGTCCCTCGGTTATTGCCTGACATGATTTAACAACTGTAATTCCTTATTTAACGATGTCAAAGGTTTTTAGGAAATTGACTGTATTTCACCAACGATATATTTCTTCTTGATTACGGAGTGGTTAAAATGATTTTAAACCAAGACAGCAAAATAAAGCAGTAATAAAATCAATAAAAGGTGCTTAAAACATTCCTTCTATTAGGTAATGGCATTTAAAATATCCGTAGCTTGTAATGGCACTTAGGATATGCCCAAAAATCAATGAGCTAAATTACTTATTGAACTAGTTAATTTGAACATTGAGTTTTTTATGTATATTGATAAAATGGGCTACAAGAATACGCCTGGCAAGTCGCAGGCCCACTTTCGTGGTCAGACGTCTCCCTCTGCTGGAAAAACAAACAATTTCTTCCAGTTAGAGAACAAAAAAGATAAGAAATTTTAAAATGTCACCCCAAGAAGTCCACAGGAGGTTTCTGAATCTTACAAAGGCTCCTGAAATTTATGGGAATAATACAAAAATCATTAATGGTTAAAAAATACACTTTTATAAAATTCATTAACCTAGAATATGGTATTCTCTATTCAATATCGAATAGCAGGCGAGAACTAAAATTTAGCTATTTCAAAACTCTTCCTAATTTTCTAAACATTATCCTAGGGTTTTTGGTATATGAGAAATAAGACCCTCGAAGCCTTGAATCCTTCCTCTTTGATGTAAGAGGGAAGGGGTTTAGATTTTAAAGGAGAAAGTATAAGTCTATGTTCAAGGAAAAGTCTACATTCATAGTAGTTCAATTTGATCAAAATCAAGTTTGAACTATCTTTATAAAAGAAGGTTTTGAGAAGTCAAGGTACAGATCCACTAAACGGCTTCACATTCCTCGGCCTGCGTGAGATAGTATAAGATTTTCCAACACTATATTACCATTTTTTTCAAACATCCACTATTTAAAATGCTAAGTACTTTGTTGAAAAGACTCTTCGCTGCTTTTCAATTTCTCCCCCTGCCAGTTGAGCCCTAAGCAGATACTGGAGTTCTGAAGCGCTCGCCTCGGGACTTGTAACTCCAGCTACAAAGGACAGCTTCAGAAATTACGATAAAAGGTGTTAATAGAAAAATGAGGGTGAAGAGGTTATCTGACACTAACCTAAAATTGTGCATACTACCTTCCCAAAAAAATTACAGCTACCCAGAATAGACCATTTTGATTTCGAAAGGTTTCGTTAATCCATCTATTTTTTTTCACTCACATTTCTGCACAAATCATTTATAGTCAAAACAATAGGGATAGAAAAACTTACACACACTGACAAGGGAAATTTTTAATTAAGAGGCTTTGTTCATTCTATACAAGTTTTGGTTTCTGTATATGAACAGGGGCTACATAGGAAACTATAAAGGATGTTGGGTTTTTTTATGTTTTGTTTTGTTTTTGTGGTACTGGGGATTGAACCCAGGAGCATTCTACCTCTGAGCTACACCCGCAGCCCTATTTTTTATTCTTTATTTTGTTTTTGTTTTTTGTTTTGTTTTGTTTTGTTTTGTTTTGTGGGTGAGGTGGCGCACACTTGTAATCCCAGTACTAGGGAGGCTGAGACAGGAGGATCGCAGGTTCATGGCCAGCCTCAGCTACTTAGTGAGGCCCTCCGCAACTTAGTGAGACCCTGTTTAAAAAGAAATAATAAAAAATAGGGCTGGGGGTGTAGCTCGGAGGTAGAATGCCCCTGGGTTCAATCCTCGGTACCGCAAAAATAAACAAATAATTAATTAATTAATTAATTAAATAAAATAAAAATAAGACTGGAGAGGATGTCAGGGATAAGAACCATTGCCACAAACCCGTGTTAACTCCTACTTCTTATTTGACTTCCAAAATGAAGAGAACGTCTTCAGTTATATGAGCAATGTAATGATTTCTTAAAAACCTTTGCCCTTTCCTGTTCTTACAGAAAGCAACAATTTATAGAGCTTACTTTTGACAAGAATTGCTCTATTTTTCAGCTTGACTGAGGCATCATTGATAAATAAAAATTGTATATAAGGTGTATACCTTTGATATACATATACATTGTAAAATCACTACTGCAATAAGATAATTAACATATTCATGACCTTACACAGTTACTTTTTTCTGTCTGCTGAGAACATTTAAGATTAATTTCTTAGCAAACTTCAAGAATACAACATAGTATCATTATATATAGACACACACACATATATAATATGTATATTATACATAGAATATGTATATAATACACAATATAATCCCCAGCACATATGTACATGTGTGTGTGTGGTATGTGTGTGTGTGTGTGGTGCTGGGGATTGAACTCAGGGGCATTCTACCTACAAGCTACACCCCCAGCCCTTTTTATTTTTTGAAACTGGGTCTTGCAAGGTTGCTTAGGCTGGTCTCGAACCTGCAATCCTCTTGTCTCAGCCTCACGAGTACTAGGATTACAGGCATGTGCCACCAGGCCCGGCTAACTAATTATATTCTTAAAACCTGAAGTATGGCAAGTTCAGCGTGATCTGACTTGCTTCCAAACCCCTCTGAATGGTTTTTCCAATTGCGTTAAATGCTGCTTGAGTTTATTCTCCAACCAGATCAAGCGTGTGCCTGTGCCCAAAACAGAAGATGCATACAAAACAAAAACTAGCCGCTGACACCACTGAAATTAGGATTCTGGCTAGTTTTTTGTTTTTTATCCAATGGCTGTTACTTAATATTGCTGCCTCTGGTTTTTAAATTACTAATAAATACTTCTTTGATGTAGTGTCTTTGAAAGAATAAGGAAAAACCGCTTTGCCTTTAAAAAAGAAGTTCGTCTCTTTTCAAACCTTGTATTTATTTCGGTACCAAATCCACAGATCTGCATCTACAAGTCAGGTAAAACTGAGAAGAAAAAAATGTTTAATTTTACGCAACCATGGAGAGCAACTCTGAAAAAAATCAGAATGTCAAGAACGAAAAAAGTGACCCCAAACCCTTGTGCAGGGGGGTACTGGGAATTGAACCCAGGGGCGTTCTACCTCCAGGATACACCTCCGGCCCTTTTTATTTTATTTATTTATTTATTTATTTATTTATTTATTGCAGTACCAGGGATTGAACCCAGGGGCGTTCTACCTCCATGCTACACCCCCGGCCCTATTTTTTTATACTTTATTTTGAAACCGGGTCTCACGAAGTTGCGGAGGGCCTCACTAAGGAGAGAGAGAGAGACCGGGAGAGAAAGAGAGAGAGAGCTGAGACTGGCCGTGAACCCAGATCCTCCGGTCTCCGCCTCCCAAAGTACTGGGATTACAAGCATGTATCACCACGCCCAGCCCTTTTTATTTTTTATTTTTGAAACAGGTTTTCGCTAAATTGCTGAGGCTGGCCTTAAACCTGCAATCCTCCTGTCTCAGCCTCCCAAGCCCAGCTACCTCAAAACATTTTAAAATAGGAAAGGAAAAATACTGGGGAATAAAAGTGACCAAATTATGTTATGTGCATGCCCAAATATGTAACAATGAATCCCACTATTATAGACCATCATAATGCACCAATAAAAATCTTATAAAAATAAATGCTGCCAGGCATGGTGGTGCATGCTTGTGATCCCACTACTTGGGAGGCTGAGACAGGAGGATCCAGGTTCGCGGCCAGCCTTAGCTATTTAGTGAGGTCCTCCACAACTTAGTGAGACCCTGTTTCAAAGTAAAGAATAAAAAATAGGGCTGGGGGTGTAGCTCAGAGGTAGAATACCCCTGGGTTCAATCCCCGGTACCGCAAAAAATAAGAAAATCCTTATTCCTTTTGTTTAAAAAATTCTAAAACATTAAAGAGACTAAATTATGGGCTGGGGATGTATAACTCAGCCATGGAGCACTTGCCTAGCATAAGAGAGGACCCTGAAGCCAGGCGTGGTGGCACACGCTTGTAATCCCAGTACTTTGGGAAGCGGAGACCGGAGGATCCTGGTTCGCAGCCAGCCTCAGATCTCTCTCTCTCTCTCTCTCTCTCTCTCTTTCTCTTTTGCCTTTAAAAAAAATAAATAATTTTTTCTTTTATTATTCTTTTATTATTCTTTTTTTTTTTTTTTGCGGTACCGGGGATTGAACGCAGGGGTGTTCTACCTCCGCACTACGCCCCCGGCCCTATTTTTTAATGCTTTATTTTTGAAACCGGGTCTCACAAAGTTGCGGAGGGCCTCACTAGGTAGAGAGAGAGAGAGAGAGAGAGAGAGACAGAGACAGAGAGAGAGAGAGACAGAGAGAGATAGACCGATCGATCTAT
>PVJS01042287.1:0-17580 GCA_004027185.1 Glis glis | reverse complement strand
CAAAAAAAAAAAAAAAAAAAAAAAAAAAAGTTCACTTTCAATGTGCAGAATTTGAAGTGCTGGTAGATCGTAAAACTAGATGACTATTACCATCTCATTAGGGTACTTAAACAATGGTGAATACTGTATGTAGTAAACAATAGTGGTATTTACTGTAACTAACTAATTAGTTACTTAATTAATCTTGATGGGGCTTATCATTCTACTTAATATTTTCTTGCTTTTTTAAGAAAGTGGCTTGGGAAATTATTAAGTGGAAGATAAGTTTGGACTAGAGGAAGTGCTTGTATACATTCTTTCCTCTTTAAATACTTGGGCCTATGTTAGAGACGGCATATATATGTACAACCAAGGAAACCATCTCCTTAAATGATATTTAAGATTTTGACTAAACTAAATCTTAGATAAGAAAAATTTCAAGGAATAAGGATTAGGGATTTAACCAGGTTTAAGATTTTTAATTTGGAGAGATTAACAACATAGGATACTATCATTTTTTTCTCCATATACCTCACATAGGGAGTCAGAAATTACATACCAATTAACAGGCCTAAATTTTTTATTTTCTTATGTTGGCTAATTTATTCCTTCCTGATTCTATAATGATTTGCATAGAAATAATGTAAGAAGGAACTACTTTTTGAGTCAAGGAGGTGGAAAGATATAAACATAAAATCTGTTAATCAATGAATAATCTAGAGCATTAAAAAATACTCCAGTAGCCAGGCAGGGTGGCACACACCAGTAATCCCAGTACTTGAGAGGCTGAGACAGGAGAGTTGAAGATTCAAGGCCAACCTGAGCAATTTAGGGAGACCCTGTTTCAAAATAAAAATATAAAATAGGGCCGAGGGTGTAGCTCGGATGTGGAATATGACCCTGGGTTCAATTCCCAGCACCAAAATAAATAAATAAATAAATAAATAAATACTCCAATAAAAATAGTTATTAATGGCAGCTTTAGAGAGAATGGAAAGTAGTCATTATCTAGGAGGAATAAAAGAAGACATAAGGGATAAGGCAGCAAGAGTATCCAGAGAAATGCATTTCAGGTCTTATTTGTGAGGCAGACTAAGTGGCCTTACAGGTTTGCATTAGATTGTGAAAAAGGCTGTGTACTGATTGTTACAGTTTGGGATGATGTTGCCATAGCTCCTAGTTCTTGGCTAGTATAGAAATAAAAGCCAGAACTGCTGCAAGCTTAAGCAAGGTTTTATTATTACAGGCAGGGGAGGAACAGAGCAAGGAAGGCACCACATCAAAGAGAGATGTGATGAAGTGTCTCAGAAGTGAGACCCTATTTGCCTTTGAAACCTCAGTCTTTATATAGGAATTTATTATCTTGTCCCTCCTATCCTGCTAGCCAATAATCTTCCTTTCCCACCAAAATCAGGTGCTGACTCGCCTGTTATCTCTGCTATGATAACCTTTTTTGTTAGCCTTCTTTGTTCATCTTCACTAGGACATACAGGTCTGACATCACTGATGAAAGTGTGTCACTTAGTTAAAAAGGTTAGGGGGCTGCATGGTAAAAGCCCACATTGTTCTTTGTTTAGTTTTACTACTAAAGTTTAAAGCCTGTACTGACCATGTGTGTCCTTGGGTAAATCTAAGCATCCTCTATCTCTATGTGCTAGCAGTTACTTTTTATGTTGAAAGCCTGTGTTTTAATAAGGAAAAGAAAGACACAGGAATATAGTCTTTTTAAAGTATAAAGGCTTTAAGGCTTTAACTATTTTTGTGTTATTAATAATCAATATTGGATCAATGCAGCCTACTTTTTCATGTTTTAAGATGTTCTAAACTTTTGTGAGGGTCTGTGTAATTCATTCCTTCTAAGTTCAGGTGTTTATAATTTAAGCATTTAGTGTTCTGCATCTTATTTTAGTTGCTATGACAGCCACCAGGCATCTTTCAGTGGGCAAGATCAGCCTTGGCTGTAGTTTTGGCTGACAGCCTAGAGATAGAGAAAAATGATTTTATTGTTTTGCCTAAGTATAGCTATTCTTATTAGCAATTAATACTAACCTTATTAGCAATCAGTACTGACTCAATCCCCATCACTGATTCTTGACAGATTTCTAATAGATCAATGAACTCTAACAATCCTTAAGCAAGTGTACCTAACTAAATTTCTAAATTAGAAAGTAAAAATGACTGCATTCAGATTTAGATAGAAACCTTCCAGAAAATAACAAATATAATGAATGGAGATCCATCCACAATCAATTATTCTGCTTTTTACTGAAATATAGTAATCCTCAGAAGGTATCTTTCCATCTGCAATGAGTGTTTTCTATTAAATGGGTTTTAATTAGGTATAAACCAAGCAGAGTCATATGGAATGGCTTTTAGAGAGTTAATTCGCTTGGTTCCAAATAAAAGCTGATAGAACTCAGGAAGGAAGACAAAGGGGAAAAAGTTTATTGGAGTAACCATCATCACCTATGAGCATAAAAAATCTGACAAAGATGAAACTGAATAGAATAACAGATGCTAAAATATTTCTAACTCAAGTATTGAATGTCTACTTTACACAAGGACACATTGGTAGACATTTGACATACAATGTTAAACAAAATGGATGTTTCTTCTAACATTATGGATAAAGTTGTTTTCAAGGCTTCATTGAAAGAAAAACTCAGAAAAATGAAAGCACTAAATATCTGGATTCTCTGACACCTCTCATCCAAAATAAACTTCAATTATAATTGAGAAATAACTTGATGTCCACATGCAAACTAGAAAAATGCACACACACAAAACCCCCCAAATTAGTAAAATATTCACTTTATGTCACTGTTTTCACAGGAAAACAGTGAGACTGTGAAGGTGAATTCTGTTTTTTTTCTTGGGATAGGTCTTGGAATGCTACAAAGACCTGTCTAGATTATAAGAGCTTACATCAACCACTCAATATATTGACCATAGGTGAATCCACTATGAAAATAATTACCAGACATACTAAATTATTATTCCCAGGTAAGGATAAAATAAGAATGTATCTAGTGTTTTGTTTGAGCCTTTTTTGTTTGTTTTTGTTTTCTACTTCAGAGCTACACCCCCAGCCTTTTATAATTTTTTTATAAATTTTGAAACAGTGTCTTGCTAAGTTGCTGAGGATGAATGCCTTTGAACTTGTGATTCTCCTGCTTTGGCCTCCCAAGTACTGGGATTACAGGGGTGTGCCACCATGTCCAGCTGTTTAAGATATTATTAATGAGGGCTTTAGGCAATTCACCCCACATTATTCTCTAACAGAATCATATTGATTTTCCAGGCACTACTTGTGAGAGATGAATTCAAGATGACCCCAAGGTTATCTTCCGTCTCACAGCATCCGTAGTGTGGAGAACAGATTATTCTGCTACCATTTAGGCAGTGCCAGACATAGCCTTGCTTAAAAAGTGGAAATTTCAAAAAGATAAGATCATGACATTAAGATAAACATGAGATAAGTATACATAAAGTAACTTATTTAACCCATTAATTACTGAAGGAAAAATTAAGTTGTTATCTGATTCCAAAAGCATCTGAGAAACTGGATTCTGTATATGCATATTATGAAAGAAATATATGGGTAAGACTAATGGGTTAGATGTAAAACTGGTTTTTACACAACAGGCCATAAATATTTTGAGAAATACATTCTACTCTATAAAGAATTTCTTTTAATCACTAATATATGAAATGTCTCAAACTGAAGAAAAAGCTTTCTTAATCTGAAACCATTAATCGATAGCAAACAGTAAGATAAACTGAGTGCATTACCCTAAACTACCATTGAATAATTTTCCCCTCCATTTTAATATCAAAGAAACTGCTTCCAAAATATTAACCTTATTTTTGCCAACATTTGGATAATTATTTTTCTGATAACCTTTGCTATAAGTCATTCCTACATGGATATTTCATATTTACAATGTCTCCTGGTATAATAATCTATGTTAATAATTTCATTAGCCGCCTTCTCTTGACTTGAGGTGCAAGAGAACTGCACTTCCTTCCCCATGGCCATGAAGAAAAATATATAATGTTGAAAATTCTTTCTGATGAAACCTTTTCTCCCAAAGTTCAATCTCCAGAATTTTATACCCTGCAGATGGAACATCATTAATGTGGAGGGAATTGATTTGCAAAAAGAATAATGAATCTTGCTTTTGGAAAAAGGGATGTTTGTAATTTTTATATATGTCTTATCCTTTTAGACTGAGCCAATAGAATTACAGAAAGAGTCTCTATTAACATTGCTGTAGCTTTACAAATTTCATTATACAGCACTATACTTTCTCTAGTGCCTTGACAAACGTCTGTGAATAAGTTACAACTCTGCAGTGAGTTCTATTTGGAGGGCACCATATCTCACTCATCTCTAAATTCTGAGCACACAGAACATTTGTCTGGGATCTGAACTAAACAACAGCTTCAGTGCATACATTGTGTACCAATACTATATTGGTGTGTAAATGCACTCCTGTTTGCTTCAGATCTGAGCTAAAAAGGCAATCCTGTAGTTATGCTCCTCAAATGACAATCTATATATGTGATGTATTAATATCACCTGGGCACTCATTAAAAATACAAATCATTAGGCCTTCTCCTAGTTTTATCAATCATAAACTTAGGGGAGTGAGTTAGGAATTCATATTTTTAACAGTCTCCATACATGATTACAACCAGCTTTGGAAATACTGATTTGTTGTTTAGTGTTCATATCTTTGACGCTTACTGTATGTTCATTTGGAACATTACCCCTTGCAGCGGCAGTTGAACATTTTAAACATTCATGTAAAAATTAATTTGTCATTTTTTCTATATCAAGACAGAAAATAGAATATGTAGGACAAAACTCCAAAGTCAATTACAAATAATAGTATTCAAATATTCATTCAGCATCTTCATTTTATTTAAATGTTTTAATGTTATTCTTAATAAAATAATGAAAAGCTTAACATTTTACTATGGACATATAATTAAATATAATCAAAATTAATAAAATTTTATAAAATATAACAAAAAGTTTCCCTATTTTTAGTTCCAATCTTATTTTATGGCTGGATACATGATGGATAACTATAAATAAGTAGATAGTCATGTAAATAATCTACAATCAGTAGTCTTCCTTTTGAATGTATCAGAAGCTCTTTGAGTAGCACAACACTAACAAGGGTGTCAGCTAATGCTCTTCCTGGTTTGGTAGAACTGACAGCTCTCTGTTGTGCCCTCTGGACCTTATCAGTGCAATGTGATTCTCTGCCTCTCCCTTTTATATATTTTTAAGTGCAACTGTCACAGACTGATGTTATAGCATGACATTATGTTCATTCATTCCAGATGGCTACCAATTCTGGACACTTGACTAAATATATATATATATATATATATATATATATATATATATGATATAGCCAGGAAAAAATTGGAGTTTCAGAGAAATAGCACATTGACAGTTTCTGAGCTATGACTACCCCTAAGATCCTGAACATGCCTACTTTTCCAGGCTTTTATTCAGTCCTTTTATTTTTGGACCCCATACCCTAGACACACAACCTTTTTTACTTTTCTGAATGCACCCTCCTTCTTTGTTCTCTGTGGTAGTTCATGTATTGCTCCATCTGTGGGGATTAAACTTCTTTACAGGATTAATTCCCCATCAACTTGAGGTTTGTCTTTGATAATAACTCATTCCAGATGGCTTCAATCATTATTTTTTTAATTCAAGAAAAGCATACTTTTCATGTACTATCATAAAGCCTATAGATGAATATGTCCTAGAAGTCACAAATTATATTGAAACTGTTTAATTGTCTGTCATTTCTCCCAGCCTAAGATGACCTTGGATGTTTTATATCATTCAAAATGAGCATTCAATATGAAGCTTGGAACATATAAGACATTCAAATAAGGGTTGAGGATTAAATTAATTATGCATATTCTATATTGTTATACTAAAACCAGTTGATAATATTCATATTTTTGAACTAGAGGAACAAAAGAAATGATGGGGATTTTATCCGAGGAAAACTTTGCTAAAATTATCCACATAATATTATGTATTTTCCCATTGCCATAAATCATACTCTTGTATGTTTTATGTACATTTATTTCTATTTTAGGTTGCTCTTAAAATAATTATGTCAGTGCTCAAATATACATATTTTCAGTAATTTTGTGAAAATCTGTGAAGTTAAACATACAGTTGTCCTTGGTATTGAATATATATACTTAAATCCTTTATAATATTCTAAATATTCTATTGAATAATTGTGAAAATTTATATATATTTTCACATCTATATAGATATAGATGTGAATCTCATATATAAATATAGATGTGATCTCATAAGTATTAATTTAAACTTGTTAGTTGAGCAAAAAATTTCAGACTTTTATAAAATTTCTCTCACAGTCCTAGAATACCTGAACATAAATGTATTATTTTCAAGAAAATCACCAAGCATTTCTGCCATTTTCAAGTTCTTTGAATTATTCACTATTGATGCAAATAAAAGCACTCCTTGGAGAATGATTTCATAAAGGATACTGCTTTAGAATCAGGATATACAATACTAAATAATTTTGAATTTATAGCAACAAAGATTTAATCCTAATTTGACCACTCATGTGTTTTATGATTTTAAACAACTATGTATTTTTCCATGATCTACATCCATCATTATAAAAAAACCAAAGTCTCATTTTATCTTTTTACAAATTGTTGAATAAAGTTACTCTTCTGTCATTTGGCTTAATGGTATGGTCCATTGTGTGAGATTGGTATGTTATTTTCAATGTTTGCTCTTTTGGTAGTGAATTGGATCATTTTTAATTGATATAACAAAGTACCTGAGAGTGGATAATTGTTAAAAAAAAAGAGGTTTATTTAGCTCACAGTTCTGGAGGTCCATGATCACGGTACTGGCTTATGCTCAGGTGTGCTGAGGGCATCATGGTGGATGGCATCGCAGTGATGGGAGCACATGAGAAAGAGATAGCAAGAGGGAGAGTGAGAGAGAGAGATTGCATGGCAAGACAGGAAGGCAGAGAGACTCAGAAGTCAAGCGAGGTCTCCTATAACAACTCTTCATTAAAGGAACTAGTTCACTCCATAAGTCCAGCATTAATCCTTTCCAAAAGCAATGTCTCCAGTGACCTGACCACCTTCCATCAGGCCCCACCACTTAGAGAGATCTTAATACTACTACACTGAGGACCAAGGCCACAACACATGAAAGTTAGGGGGATGAATCACATTTATTCTATAGAGCACCCTGTAATTATATGTTGCTCTAAAAGCAAAAATTTCATAAGAAAGTTCTGCTTATAATGTCTGAAGTTATAACATTATTTTTTATTCCATTCTAACTAGTAAAAAGTACAGACTTACAGTAAACTTTAGCTTAGTTACAACTCAATAACAATATGATTTTTGCTTCTGAATATTGAAAGGATAAACATTAACTTGAAACCACCTGTAGCTATCAAGTAAAACTAAGCTTATTGCATTCACAATGAAATAAATGTTCCACAATAATATAAAATGATGCTATAATTTAGTTTTACATCTTGTGTGTGTGTGTGTGTGTGTGTGTGTGTGTGTGTGTTTGTGTGTGTGTGTGTGTGTGTGTTACTAGGGATTGAACACAGGGGCATTCTACCTCTAAGCTACACCCCCAGCACTATTATATATTTTTTATTTTGAAACAGGGTCTCGCTAGATTGATGAGAGTTTCACTACTTGCTGAGGATGTCCTTGAACCTGCGATCCTCCTGTCTCAGACTCCCAAGTACTAGGATTACAGGCATGTGTCACCATGCCTGGCAATTTTAGGTGTATTTTAATTAGCCATTTATAACACAGACTTGACTTAATATCTAGGGATAAATATGTGCTCATTTTATTTTACTACGTTTGGGAATGTGGATCAGAATTATGTTCTTATCTTGGACCACATTAGATCCTCTTGAACATAAATTATCTTTTTCAGGATTTTAAACATTTCAACTGTCTACATAAATAAAACATGGCATCCATACTTGAAAAGTATGTTGTCTTAGTTTGTATGTGTATGTATTTTGGTCTTGAAAAAAATTGTACCATTTCTTTGAGTAAATTAGCATTGTTAAAATAGTTTTTGATGACCTGGTAGATGTTTTCCCAAAATAATATTGAGTAATATATTTCTTCTTTTAGTAACACTTTACTTAGACAATATCCTTGTCATCTCCTGGCAATTTTTCCCTCTATTTTTAGTCTACTCAATGTTCATTGAAAGGCATTGATAATCTCTCTCCTTTAAGAAAGGTTCTGAGAGGCTATAAAGAATACCAATTGAAGAAAATATGAGCTATCCACAGGGGTTAATATGGTTGGTTTCTGATAGTCATTGAAATTAGGTAAACATGGAAATTCAAGAGGCAACATACTGGTCTTTTTCCACTTTCAGAAATAGACTGTTCCTCATCCTTTCTCTGGAATGTGACACTTTATCATGGCCTTCTCTTAAACAGTTTCCCCACTTTCCTAAATGAGCCTCATATGTACCACCTAAAAATAGAGGCAATGCACAATTTGCTTAGGAAAATATTCATTTCTTTTTAATAAAATTTCTAGATAATTTGCATAACCTTTCAGTGATTGACTGTGTGGTTTTGTATTTACCTTTTTTATTTTTATTTATTTATTTATTTATTTATTTTATTTATTTATTTTTTTTTGTGGTACCGGGGATTGAACCCAGGGGCGTTCTACCTCCGTGCTACGCCCCCGGCCCTATTTTTTTATACTTTATTTTGAAACCGGATCTCACGAAGTTGCGGAGGGCCTCACTAGGTAGAGAGAGAGAGAGCTGAGGCTGGTCGCGAACCCAGATCCTCTGGTCTCCGCTTCCCAAAGTACTGGGATTACAAGTGTGTGCCACCACACCCGGCCTGCCTTTTTTAAAAAAAATGATTTAATTTCTTTTTCCACTAATTTAAAATTAAAAAATTAATTATATATTAAATTCTCACATGCATTTGGTTTATGTCTTTATTTTTATCCCATTCTACTTAGATACCTGTTCCTTGCCCAGTACAAATCATTTTAGTTACTTTTCTTTAAAAATATAAAATTAGAAAATTCTTACTTAAGATGTTTATCAACTTCCTTTCCATTTTCAGCCTTCCAATTACTATTCATTGTCTTTGGAGATTCTGCTGTTAATATTCATAATTTTATTTTCAACCATTAACATTTTAACTAAGAGTATAATTTTCCTGGAATTATTAACTTTTAGTATGTAATTTTCCACATCATTTAAAAAAATCAAGCAATTGGTATATGTTTACTTTCTCTCACATTTCTTTCTCCACACTTTGCCATATAATTTTTACCTTCTCTTTAAACCACATATGAAATTAGTTAAACCATATGAAATTGGTAATTTTGCAGATGAAAAACATCTTGCATTAGCCATTCTACATGGTTCAACATATATTCTGTAATCCATAATTCTCATAGTTATTTGGCAATTACTTCTATTTTCAGATTTATCCAATATTAAAGATGCAGCATTTTTACTCTAGATTCTATATAATTTCTTGTTACCTTGCCTGCAAATGGCTTATGTGTGTGATTTTCATCATTCAAAAATCAGTGTTCTCCTCATACTGTCTTAATAATTTGATAGGTATGCTATTCTAGGATAATAATCATGTATGCATATATAAGTGTATATTTATATTTCTTGCAAAATAATTCAAACATCATAAAAACATTGGTCATTTTTAGTATCACAACAAGGCTATGCAAGCACCACAGCTAATTCTAGAATATTTGCCTCGCTACAAAAAGAAACTTCATACCAGTTAGCAGTGAGTCTGCATCCCTATTTCCCCTCTTAAGCAAAAATTTACTTCCAGATTATCTAGAACTGTGCAATCTGGACATTTTATAGGAATGGGATCATACAAAGGTGGCCTTTTGTGTCTGATTTCCTTCACTTAGCAAAATGCATTTCATTGTTCACTGACATGGTAGCATGTATTAGTTCTTTATTGTTTTTTACAATATACTTTTATACTTTCATTGGTGCATCGTAACCATACATCATAATGAGGTCAGAGTGATAGGAACATACATGCACTAGCACTTGGTGTGTTTCCCTCCGGATCCTCCCACAAATTCTCCCCTTCCCTATACATGCTATTGAGATTGGTATTGATAATTTTGTATAGGTACATAGCATTAGTTGAACTGTTTCCTTCATCTTTATTCCTTTTTATGGGAACAAAAATAACTATTTATCTAGGGCTTTCATCTTTTTTTTTTTTTTTTTTTTTTGCAGTACCGGGGACAGAACCCAGGGGCATTCTACCTCGGAGCTAGACCCCCAGCCTTATTTTTTATACTTTGTTTTGAAACCGGGTCTCATGAAGTTGTGAAGTTGCGGAGGGCCTCACTAAGTAGCTGAGGCTGGCCGCGAACCCGGATTCTCCCGTCTCTGCCTCCCAAGTAGTAGGAATACAAGCGTGCGTCACCACGCCAGGCTCTGCTTTCATCTTTTGTTTGTTGTGAAGAATATTGCTACAGACATTTGCATATGAGTTTTTTAAATAAATATCTATTTGAATTATTTTGGAGTAGATACCCAGGAGTGGAATGTTGAGTCATGTAGTAATTCTATGCTTAACTTTTTTGAGGAATTTCATACTGTTTTCCTCAGTTTCTACATTATTTTTTATTGCCACAAACAATATATGAGAGTTTGAATTCTTCCACATCTTCAGCAGCAAATTACATTTTGTATATTTTTTAATTATTATGGCCATTCTAATGAGTGTAAAATGGTGTAATTTTGATTTTAATTTCCCAGTAACAATGATTTTGAGCACAATATATGTTCTTTCCAGTCATTTATTTATTTTTGGAGCAAATTCTATTCAAATACTTTTCTATTTATAATTGGGTTGATTTTCTATGTTGAGTTATAAGAGTTCTTTATATATTTTGAATATGAGAATCATCATATATATGACCCAAATATTTTCTCCCATATTTTATCTTTGAGAAACTCAATATATATTGAATATATACATTGATAATGCACATTGATAAGTTAAGGTAAAAGGTTGGCTAAAAATACACCATGCAGTTGTTAACCAAGCTGGATTAACTATATTATTTTCAGAAAATTATACTTCATAACAAGAATTTTTTTAGTATTTTACTGAAAGAAGGGATAAATCTATTAAAGAAACTTAAGAATCTTAAATAACTAAGCATGTAACAATAGACCTTCAAAATATATGAAGAAAAATGAATGAAACTTAAAGGAGAAATAGAGAAATCTGGAATGAAACTTAAGAGATATTTGACACAAGAAAGAAGACCATTAAGGAAAGAGATGGCCTAAAAACCATTATCAATCAGCTAGATTTGAGAGTTATAAAACATTCCACCCAAGAACAAAAACATGCACATGAAACACTCATCAAGAGATACTGCATCCTGGAATACACACACTCACATGCACATGTGTGTCTACATGTGCATGCACACACACACACACAAACACACACGCACACACACACCCCTTAGCAAATGAAAAACTAGAAATTTTTATTAAGTATGTTCTTGGACCGTGGCAACATGAAACTAGAAGCTAATAATAGAAGGACATATGGGAAATCTCTAAGTATTTAGAAATTAAAAACACATTTTTATAAAAATTGTGAATCAAAGAAAAAGGCTCACATAAATTACTTTTAATTAGATGTCTTCTCTTTTGTCATAGCCTTAGAGAATAGTGACAAATAGCAGTGGTAGGACCTTGAATTTCCATAGATGCTGGAAGAATTTCAGCCTCTTTTCTGCAGAACACTTAGCTACCTTCTCAGGATGGGTCTTATACAAAATACAAAATTTTGGGTGGTAATTAGTATGATTTTCAGATTTGACCATTTACCTTACTTCCCCCCAATACTAGGCGGAGCACATTTGATGTAGATTTAATTTAGGGAAGGTGCTGATTTTTTAAATGCGCTTTCTTTATTCCTGTTAAAACATGATGACGTGTTTGATTTGTGCTGGTGATATTTCTCCCTTATTTTTATTTATTCTGGTAGGATTTAAAGATTCTATTATTCAGTTTTTCTCTAGATCTTTACTCAGAATTTTTTCAAGGATTTGCAGTTCTTTGATGATGATGAGTTTTGCTTACACTGAGAGATTTTTCATTCAACAAAGCTTTATAACATTTTGGAACAAGATTTTAACTTCACTAACTCCATTAATGCATTTATGGGCCCCAATCAAATGTGAGCTCTCAATTTCAAAGGTAACTTGGTTGAGGAAAGAACTTGGTAAGAAATGAACAGTTATGTTAGGAGTTGCAAGTGGTTTCTAAGGCAATATTGCAATTATATCAGACTAGTCACAGAATAGTACTTCTAAGACCTTATTCACCTTGCCTCTCCCATACAGTCAGGAGATGGATTTTTAAAAGCACTATGATGGGAGTGACATTTGATATTAACAGCAATTTCTTAATTTGTTCCATTAGATTTTCCCTTTACCACATTTCATCTTATTTCTATGAAACCTTTTAAATAATGTTCTGTCTTGTAAAAAAAAAAAAAAACAACCTTTGAAGATGTAGCTTCTGATAAATCTTTTGAGGATATTTTTGTTGTTTAACACATCTGCCCACTTAAAATACCTTAATGTTTCTCATACTACTTTTCATTATTATTTTTCTCCTAAAAATAATAAATTATTTCATAGTATCAAGTAATAAAAATATAAGCAATAGTTTTAATTAATAAAGACATCCAAAAACTAATTAATTATGTTATTCCTTTTATTTCCTATTGCCACTTTTTCCTAGTCTCTGATAGACTGGTTTTCTCTTATTTTCATTTTTCTTCAGGCAAATATAAACTTATTAAGCATCAAATGTAGTTGAAGCTTTTAATTTATTTAGCCCTTCAAATACACTATATAGTTATTAATTACAAATTGTAACAAAACTACCATCTTAGCCTGGAATTCTAATCACTGGGCTTATTAAAGGCATTTGTATAAACTACAAGACATAGAAAATCTAAGTAAACAATAACAAGTAGTAATTTTGAATCATAACGAAAGTCTTCCAACGAAGAAAATCCAGGACTGAATCATTTCTCTGCTGCATTGTACAAAACTTAGGAGAGCAATGAATGAGAAATTCAGCAAAGAGATGGAGATCTTGTAAAAATAAAGAGCAGAAATCTTGAAAATAAAGAGCTTCAAAAACCAAATAAAAATGCAGTTAAAAGCCTCAATGACAGATTAGATCAAACAGAAGAAGAATATTTGTGCTTGAAGACATGTCTTTTAAAATACTCCAGTCAATCAGCTGGGCATGGTGGCACACACCTGTAATCCAAGTACTTGAGAGACTGAAACAAGAGGATCACAGGTTCAAGGACAGCCTCAGCAATAATGAGACTCTCAGCAATATAGGGAGACGCCGTTTCAAAAATATAAATAGATGATAGATGATAGATAGATAGATAGATAGGACTAGGGGTGTAGCGTGGAAGGAGAAAGACCCTGGGTTCAATCCCTAGTACTACAGAACAAAATTTTAATAAATAAATAAAATAAACCAGTCAAACAAAAATAGAGAAAACTAATAAGAAAGAAGGAAAATATTCTTTAAGATCTTCAGGATACCATTAAATGAACAAATATTTGCACTATGGGGACACCCAAGGGGGAAGAAAAGGGCAAAGACATAAGAAATATTCAATGAAATAAAAGCTGTAAACCTCCCCAATTTGGGGAAAGATATAGACATTCAGGCACAGAAGAGATATATGGGACACCAAATACACATGATGTGATCAGAAAAAGATCTTTATCATGCATATTATAGCCACACTATCAAAACAAGACAGAAAATTCTAAAAAAAGGCAAGAGAAAAGCAGCAACTCACATTTTATGGAACATTCACTAAACTCAAATCAGATTTCTCAGCAGAAATAATAGCTCAGCAGCATATGTTTCCTTTCATATAAAATTATATCAAATGTACTTTAAAATGACATACCCATCCTTTTATTTTGCTATGGATATTTTGTATGATTTTTATTTTTCCTTGGGAAAATGATGCCTGTTTTGTTGTTTTTGTTTGTCTTTTCATCACCAAAAGTAGTATCTTAGTGTGCTTGAGAGAAGACAAGGTGGTCAGGAATATGGCATGTGCTTTCCTCGAGTCATTCTAAAGATCAACTCATTTTCTTTTCCGAACATAAGGCTGTAAAATATTAATGAACTACTTATAAATCTTTGAGGTTTTTGTTAAATAATACTAGTTGTAAAAACTGAATGTTAACTATAACAGATGTCATTTTTTTCAGAATCCAAACAATTTTCTATATTTAATGTTAGCTTGGTTTAACTCTTTTTGTCTACCATACATTTCAAAACTTTGCAGCACTACATATTGCTTCATAAAGACACTAAGATTTCATTGGTATGATATAGATTTCCAAGTACTATATATGTTTTAAAATGCAATGCAGGGAAAATTATTATATTTATTTATGCTTTTATAAAGCAAAAACAATTGATTAAAAAATCAATAACCCAGACATGATGGCACAGGCCTGTAATTATAGTACTTGGGAGGTTGAGACAAGAGGATTACAGGTTCAAGGCCAGCACACCGTAACTTGGTGTTTCAAATTAGAATTTTCTTTTAAAAGGGGCCTGGGGATCTATCCCAGCAGAAGAATACTCCTGGGTTCAATCCCCAATACCAGACAACAAAAAAATCAGTAAAGTTTTTAGCCATATTTTTATTATTAGCTTTATTATTATTTTTATTATTTTTTATTATTTTTATTATTATTATTAGCTATTTTATTTTTATTAGCTATATTATTATTTCTGTTTTTAAACTTTTTGGCCATTTGTGTTTATTTTTAGTCAACTGTTTATACCTTTAGCTTGTTTTTATTCTGAATTTATTTACTTTTTTCTTTTTCTTTTTTATTGTTGTTTTTATTTATCTATTTATTTTTGTGCTTTTATTGGTGCATTGTAGTTTCACATCATAATGTAGTTCAGAGCGATAGGGACATATATACACAGCATTTGGTGAACTCCCCTGCCCCTGCTCCCTCTCCACTCCTTCCCCTTCTCTATAACTAATCAAAATTTCTATGTAGTTCTACTTTGAAGGGACTGAGTTGATGTTATATTCCTCTATAAAGA
Organism: Glis glis; assembly: GCA_004027185.1. Lineage (NCBI taxonomy): Eukaryota > Metazoa > Chordata > Mammalia > Rodentia > Gliridae > Glis > Glis glis. The sequence continues at coordinate 2,336 of PVJS01042287.1, read as the reverse complement.
TGTAAAATATGCCATGAATAAATTTACTTTGAAATTTCTTTGTTCTCCCTTATTTTCTTCATTTATTTATTTAAATATTATGGGACATCTACTGTATGAGATGCATTGGACAAAACACTGATTACAAAGGTAAATGAGCTAGAAAAGTATGTGCTTTCTATGAGCTAATGAACTAACAAGTACCAAAAATTGTCTCCTATTATACTAAAATTATTATGAAGGTCTCCTGAATTTCAGGATATGTTCCATATTCAGACCCTGTTTTTTCTGCTGTAATAATGTGTGGTGATTTGTACTTATCCCAAGTATTAGCCAGCATTTTACATCACTATGCATTTAAGTGGAGGATTAAATTCTGGAATTTACTGAATTATTCTGCACTTACTGAGTACTGAAGCTGAGATCATTATACTAATTGAAACCACAGCACTGTTAAAAGTCTAGCAAAACCCAATATTTAAACTCAAATCCAAAGTCATTTCAAAGTTATTTGCTTGACCAGAATATGCTATAATAATAGTCAATGCTATCAAATGTGTTCAGACAACTCTAAATAGTAGTTGTGAAACCTGGAAAAGTAGCATGTCTTCTTCAATTATTTTGTTCTATATTTTACACCAATATGGCCAATTAAGTATATAATTGCCTAAAATAGCTTATAATAATGTAATTTATTTTTTAATTAGAAAAGAATTAGAAGCAATTCTTTAATTCTATTTTGACAATTTTTTTTCTATCTTTTCTTTCTTCCCAGGATGAAAGGGGCAGTGTTGGAGGTAGGAGATTGAAAATATCAGTAGAAATAAAAATTGTAATTACTACAATAAAACTTCACATCTTGCTTTGAGGCAATTTAAATTTTAAAAGAACAATTCCATTTTCTAGTATACATCCTATTATTTCTCATTTCACATTTGTTGTTTATAGTTGATTATGGTCCAGAATATAATATAAATCAGGACATTCACTAAACATACTTTAAAAATTTTGTATTCATTATTAGTATATCCATTTTGTCATACAGTGAGTGTATGACAACGTAAGACTCAGAGGTAACTTCTGTGAGTGATGGATCTTACTTTAGAAGAGAAAATAAGTGAATGTTTAAGCAAGTGATATCTACGAGGTAGCAAACAACATACTTAGACAGTAGGTGAGTGTATAATGAACCAAAAGGGGACAGAAGCAAGATCTTTTTTTTAAAGTTCAAAAGTAACTTTATTATTGATTTCTCTCTATTCTTTTTTGTTTTTATATACTTTTATTAGTGCATTATAGTCTCACATCATAATGCAAATCACAGTGATAGTGACATACATGCACACAGCACTTGGAGGGCTTTCCACTGGCTTTGTCCCCCTTTTCTCCCTCCCTTCCCCATATGGGGTATTGAAATTGACATTGGTATTCTCACATGTGAACATAGTGTCAAAATAATTCCATCATTGATAATCCCTCTCTCCCCTCCCCTTCCCCTAGACTACCTCCCTGGCTCCACTGAAGTTTCTCCTCCATTATCTGAAGCCGTTTTGGTATCCCAATTACTCCCTAGCTTCCACATGTTAGAGAAAATATATGACCCTTCACTTTCTGTAACTGTCTAATCTCACTTAACATAATGTTCTCTAGATCCATCCATTTTCCTGCAAATGACATAATTTTGTTCTTTATTGCTGAGTGGAATTCCATTGTGTATATAACCCACAATTTTGTAATCCATTCATCTGTTGGACATCTGATGGACTAGGTTGGCCCCATAATATGGTTATTGTGAGTTGTGCTGCTACGACCATGGACATGCATACATTACTGTAATTCTCTGATTTCAGTCCCTTTGGGAAGATACCAAGGAGTGGTATAGCTTGACTGAATGGTGGATCCATTCCCAATAATCTGAAGAATCTCCACACTGATCTCCATAGTGACTGAAATAATTTGCTATCCCACAAACAGTGTACAAGAGTTTCAATTTCCCACATCCTCACCAGCATTTATTATTTTTTGTCTTCTTTGTGATTGCCATTTTGATTGGGGTTAGATGGAATCTCAATGTAGCTTTTTTTTTTTTTTTTTTTTGCAGTACCGGGGATTGAACGCAGGGGCGTTCTACCTCCGCGCTACACCCCGGCCCTATTTTTATACTTTATTTTGAAACCGGGTCTCACGAAGTTGTGGAGGGCCTCACTAAGTAGAGAGAGAATGAGAGACAGGGAGAGAGAGAGAGAGAGAAAGAGAGAGCGAGTGAGCGAGCGAGCAGCTGAGGCTGGCCTTGAACCCGGATCCTCCGGTCTCCACCTCCCAAAGTACTGGGATTACAAGCGTGCGCCACCACGCAC
>PVJS01042286.1:0-17577 GCA_004027185.1 Glis glis | reverse complement strand
GGCAGCATTAAGCTTTTCTTTAGTGAGGGGCCACTGAGATACCCACACAGGCTGATCAACTTTCCACTCGATTGGAATTTGCTCAGTGGCCCCTAGGAAAAACCCAATCCCCGACGACCTGGATTCCCTTTTGTCGCATGCTGGCTCCTGCCTGACAATCCTCCTGATTATCATACCCTAGCTGCATCCTGGCTAAAGGACCTGAAAGGCCACCTTCTTCTCCCTCCGAGCTGCTCCCTTCCCCCTCCTCAAGGTTTACTTCCTCATCTCCCCTAACCGACTCCTCCTGACTGTGCCGCAACATTTGTTCTTTTACTTCCTCCAATGCCTTCTCCCCTCCAGTGAGTACCTTATGAAATCGCCCTGAAGTGTCTACCAGGCACGATTTTACTAAACTCCAAATCGCTAGCGTGCCTGGGGGTAACGGGCATGTCTCATGTGCTTTTTGTAAATCGTGACCAAGTTGCTCCCATTGAGGGATATTCACATAACCCTCCTCTAAAAACCACGGAGCTTCCCGTGCTATGGTGCTCAAAAATCTTTCTATTATACATGCTTTCATTTTCACTCCTCCCTTAGCTAAAATCCCTACTAAAGCATTCTTAACTCTTAATGTAGTCACTTGCGACTCCATGATTCCTTCGTCGCTTACCGCGAACCTTAACTTAATTCCTTCGTCGCTTACTGCGAACCTTAGCTTGATTCCTTCGTCGCTTACTGCGAACCTTAGCTTGAACCTTAGCTTGATTCCTTCGTCGCTTACTGCGAACCTTAGCTTGATTCCTTCGTCGCTTACTGCGAACCTTAGCTTGATTCCCCGTCGCTTACTGCGAACCTTAGCTTAATTCCTTTGTCGCTTACTGTGAACCTTAGCTTCGTCACAAAACCATGAGCCTTAGCTTCGTCACAAAACCGTGAACCTTAGCTTCATCACAAAACCGTGAACCTTATAGCGCTATCCCTCCGCCGCTTACCTTGCGGACCTTACCCTTTCTTTGTTCCTTAGTTCAATCCCGGGTTTTTGGCACCACTTGTCGCAATCCTGGAACTCCGACCAGCGGAGTCCAGGAAAGAAGACACACAGACGTCCATTTTTTCTCTTGGTGCAGCTTCCAGCTTCTTCTTTATTCTCCCTTGGCACCCACGCTTATATCCAGCAAGAACAGCCCCTCCCTCAACGTCCCATCAGCCATCATCCAATCACATCTCTCTCACACCATGCACATTCAAGCTAAACTTCTCCTCATTGGCTCTTAAGCAGCAGGCACGCTCTGCTACGCAATGGACGTGCGCCACGCGCGTGCGCCTCTCAACTGCGCATGCGCTAGGTCTGGTAAACAAGCGCAGGTCACAGGACCTGGCAGCCAGCCACGGCGCCATCTTGACTGGCTCGACCGAGCCCAGCTTCCTACACTACACCCCAAGCCCTATTTTATTTTTGTTTGTTTTTAAATTTTGAAACAGGGTCTAAGTTGCTGAGGCTGGCTTTGAACCTGTGATCCTCCTGTCTCAGCCTCCCAAGTACTAGGATTACAGACATGTGCCACTAAGACCAGCTTAAATACTTTTTAAAATGGGAATGCAGCTGAGTGTGGTGGCACATACTTGTAATCTCAGTGCTTGGAAGGCTGAGACAGTAAGATCCCGAGTTTGCTGCCAGCCTCAGCAACTTAGTGAGGCCCTCTGCAACTTAGTGAGACTATGTTTCAAAATAAAATAGGGCTGGGGTGTAGCTTAGAGGTAGAATGCCCCTGGGTTCAATCCCCAGTAACACGCACACACACACACACACATACACACACACACACACACACACACGGGGAACACCATCACCATGTGTGGCCGTGCACACCCATAGTCCCAGACACTTGGGAGCAGAAGGTTTGCTTGGGAGAAGGTTTGCTTGGGCCCAGAAATTTAAGGCTAGTCTAGACAACATGGAAAGACCTCATCTCTTAAAAAATGGATGCAATATGTCCACTTTGGAGTAAACTATGCATTTAAGTAAATTATAAAACTCCTCCCTATTTGTAAGAAGCCCTAACAGATCTTTTTGTTGACTGAGGGCTAGTATATGACACACTTATTGGTGCATTGATTAATCATTTATGGAGAAACTTTGTGGAGAAAGACAGTTTCCTTGAGCAGATAGAGAGAAGGAGAAGTTAGGAGAGAGAAGGAAGAAAGGAGAGAGAAAGGGGAAAAGGAGAAGGGGTAAAGAGGGAGGGAGAATATGAAGAACAGAGAGAAGTCTGGTATTTATGTTCTGCTTTACATATTTTCAGAAAGTATCTCCCTGTCTCACTCTTTCTCCTTAGTGAGGCCCTCCGCAACTTCGTGAGACCCGGTTTCAAAATAAAAAATAGGGCCGGGGGTGTAGCGTGGAGGTAGAACACCCCTGGGTTCAATCCCCGGTACCACAAAAAAAAAAAAAGAAAGTAAAGAAGTCATTAGGAGCTCATAAGATTCTTTTTTTTTTTTTTTTTTTTGCGGTACCGGGGATTGAATGCGGGGTCATTCTACCTCCACACTACACCCCCGGCCCTATTTTTTTATACTTTATTTGAAACCTGGTCTCACAAAGTTGTGGAGGGCCTCACTAAGGAGAGAGAGAGACAGAGACAGAGAACGAGCTGAGGCTGGCCACAAACCCGGATCCTCCGGTCTCCGCCTCCCAAAGTACTGGGATTACAAGCGTGCGCCACCACACCCGGCTAGGAGCTCATAAGATTCTTATCCTTACTCACCAAACAGGACAATCTCTGCAACATTCATTCCCAGAAGTTAGCCACACTGCAGCTTAGTGAGTTGTGTGAGAAAAATTAGAAGTCATGGATTCATTAGTCCAGAATTATAGAAGTTGAGAGCTAGAGGAGTCTTCTGATTTAGGCTGGCTCCTTCATAGGCAAAAAAGGGAAACTGAGACTTAGAGAAGTTAAATGGCTTGCCTAAGGTTATTTGATTTGCTGGTAGAAGATTAGAAACGGAAAAGAATCTCATAAGTAAAAGTAGCAAAAATTTGATAAATACTTTGATGTGTTGCATTTATGTATTTATTTTTAAATTGATTAATGGTATTATGGGTCCAATACATTTCTATATAAATTTTAGGAGCAGCATGTCAACTTTGGCAAAAACAAAACGAAAAAAGGGCAGCTGGGATTTTGGTAGAAATTTCATTGAATTGTCAATTTGAACCTGTCAGCTATCTTAACAATATTGAATCTTCTGATTCACAAGCATAGGATTTCTTTACATTTACTTAGATGTTCCTTAATTTATTTCTTACTTCTTTATCCAAATTTGTTACCAGGTATTTTATTCTTTTTGATGCTATTATAAACACAATTATTTTTAATTCCATTTCTGATTTTTCAGTAGACTGCAAAATTAATAAACTGGTTTGGTAACTCTAGTAATTTTTTTACATAATGACTAGGATTTATTCCAGGGAGGCAAGCTTGCTTTAACATTTCAAAAATCAGTTGATGCTATTTTCTACATTAACCGAATAAAGAAGAAAAACTATATGACCATCTCAATAACTGCAAAAAATGCCTTTTACAAAATTCAATACCTATCATGACTTAAAAACAAAAATCTCTTAGTAAACTAGCACTAGAAGAGAACTTCTCGATAAAAGGCATCAAAGAAAAACTCAAAGATAATAACAAATTAATGGTAAAATAGACTCTTCCCGAGACTGTGGCAAGGATGTCACTTTCACCACTTCTGTTTTTCTTTTTAATACACTTTTATTGGTGCATTTTTACTATACATCATATTGAGGTTTAGTGTGACAGAAACATACTACATAGCACCTGATGCATTTCCCTCTAGATTCTGACCTGCTCTCTCCCTCCCCTTTCATAATATTCATCTGAAGCCATCTGGCCTTTTTCTTCAAGAGAGTTTTAAAATGACTAATTAAATCTCTTTATTTATTACAGGTCTATTCATATTTTCTATTTTTCTTCCAATTTTCTTACTTTGTATCATTTTAAGAATTTATAAATTTTATCTAAATTATCTCATTAATTGGCAGTTCTCAGGATTCCCTTAAAATTCTTTTTTTTTCCTCTCATAAGGTTGGTAGTGATCTCTCTACTTTCATATCTGATTTTAGTAATTTGAATTTTCTTATTTGTTCTTGGTTAGGCTAACTAAAGGTTTGTAATTTTTGTTGATATTTTCAAATAACCTTTTGATTTCATAGGTTTGGATTTCTGTTCTTTGAATTTATTCTACTTGGAGCTTGTTACACGTCTTGACTCTATAGAAATAGTTTTCACTGAATTTGGTAGACTTTTTCATCAGTATTTTCTCAAAATTTCCTCCTCCCCTTTTGTTCTCTTACTGGAACTCCATGATGCCTTTGCTCTTATGTTTTCTAATGTCCTGCAAGTTCCTGAGGCACAGGTGTCTAAGGCACTGTTGAGTTTTCCTCCATTATTTGTCTTTCTGTTCTTCACCCTGCGTAATTTCTATTGATGATTGATCTTCAAACTTTCGGATTTGTTTTTTCCATCTCAAGTCTGTTGTCAATCCCCTGTAGTGAATTTTTTCATTTAAGTTATTGTAGTTTTAACTCCAGAATTTCTTTTTTATGAGATAGAATATTTCTATATCTTTTTTTAATTTTTAATTAATTTATTTATTTTTTGTGGTACCGGGGATTGAACCCAGGGGCGTTCTACCTCTGCGCTACGCCCCCGGCCCTATTTTTTATACTTTATTTTGAAACCGGGTCTCACGAAGTTGCGGAGGGCCTCACTAAGTAGAGAGAGAGAGAGAGAGAGAGAGACAGGGAGAGAGACAGAGACAGAGACAGGAAGAGAGGGACAGAGAGAGAGAGAGAGAGAGAGAGAGAGGGAGAGAGAGAGAGAGAGAGGGAGAGAGCGAGCTGAGGCTGGCTGCGAACCCGGATCCTCTAGTCTCCGCCTCCCAAAGTACTGGGATTACAAGCGTGCGCCACCACGCCCGGCCTCTTCTATATCTTTTTAAATGGCAGGATTTATTAAAAAGGTATTTGAGTATCCCATCATAGATAAAATAAAATTTAGATAACTTCAGGAAATTACAAACATTATTATGGAGAGAATGTTTTGAGAAGATGATACTTAATGTTTAGGTTTGGTGGATCTTATTTTAAAAGACCATCACTTTCGCTACATACATGTATCTATACAATTACATAAATTTCTATATCTTGTATGTATAACTTCTTTCTATTTGGTGAGGCATCATTCTCATACTTTCCTTTAATTCTTTAGGCATGGTTTCCTTTATTTCTTTGATTATACTTAAAATAACATATTTAAAATTTATGCTAACCAATTCTAAAATTTGGGCTTCCTGAAGGAAATTTTATGTTATCTTCCTCCATGGACCCCATGGTTTTGGCACACATTCCTGTTTTCTTTTCATGTCTCACAGTTTTTGTAATAAAATAAAATAAAATAAAATAAAATAAACGTAAAAGTTTTTGTTCAATAACATATTAAAACACTTCCAATATCATATACTTACACCGCTCAGTTTGTTATTTCTGGGTTTTGTTGTTATTTTCTTGCTGCTGCTTATTTGTTCTGTTAACAACATTTGTGGACTAATTCTGTAAATCCTCTAGTTTCTGTAATGTATGACTATTGAGTTCCTTGCTAGCTTTTAAAAAGTTTTAAACCTGACATTTTAGGGTCAGCTTTGGATCAGTATAATTTGGAGACCAGCCAGAAGATTAGCTTGAATGCCTTGCTGTATGTCTTCCCCACCGTGTCAGGGGATCTGTGGGTGAAGAGATATCTTCAAACTAACAGGTGGTTATAAGACACTCTTAGCACTCACTTCTTGTTTTCACAAAACTTCGAGGCCAACAAGAGTTGAGTAGAAGGCCAATGGGAGATGCTACAATGGAATTTGGTGGGTGTCCATTCACTAATATGACATTTGTGCAATCGCCTATTCCATATTGTCACAATTTTTTCTTCTTAAATTTGATCCCCACTGACCTTTTGTTTTTACCATTGTGCAGGTATTTTCCAATTTCTACTTCCATAGCCCCTCTCTACTCCCTTTGCTCTAGATGGCTGATCCAAGCAACAGCCTCCTTAGACTTGTAGGGACAAGTTTGATGTGACTAATGGGGACACTAGCAGGCACTAAAGGGAGGAAGAGTGGGGCCAGGGTGTACATTCCCCTGCCTCCCCCTTTTCAGAGTCACTTTGGAATTGCTGGTTCTCCCTCCAGAGACTAAAGGCCACATGGCCTCTTGCATGGCCCTCCCCAGAGAATTCTCTTTGTCTCTAGATTCTAGTTACCTCTTCACTCCCTCACTGTTTCAAGCCTGGGAGTGAATGGAACCACCATCCCTGTGATTTCCCTGATGCCTTCCTAAACCTTTGTAAGCAGTCATCGTATTAAATGCTCAAATTCTCTAATTTGAGTGTTCCAGATGTTTCCTGCTGGGATCCTGGCAGATATAATTGTTGTGTGCACCATCTTTCTGTCTTTTGAGCTCTATTATCTATGCTTTATTAGAAGGAAACAAAGGGTGCATGCCTTTCTTTGAAAGAGCATATGTTTCAGTCAGTTTTTTTGTTTGTGTTTTGGTTTTGGTTTTGGTTTTAAGGAGCTAATACATATGCATGCCACTTTAAGTAATAGGAGTTGGTTGTGAGTTTAAGTAATAGGAGTTGGGAATCACTAGAAATAAAGAGGATAATAACTTCTACCATCAAGTTAGCCTTTACAGAAAGTTGGTACTGTAGCAAAACTACATCTCAGGGGAACTAGAAGGCAGTCAGAAAATGAGATAGTTGTCTTAGGACCAGGAGCTGAAGACCTGCTGTTCCTGATTGCCTTTGTCTTATGTCCCTTTCATCCCCTGCAAGGTAGCTGAGCCTTCAGATTCTCCTTGATGAGCTGTAATACAATATTTATCAAGGATGTGTGGATAGGGGCCCAAGTTTTAGGTATGTCACCACCCCATTCTGTACTACCACAGAATACCAGGGGTTTCTATAGATATTTTCCTATGCTTCACCTGTGCATAATTCTTCTTGGTCATAGCAATACCCCTTAAAACCAATAAATTCAAGGCAGGATGCTTGGAGGCTGAGTGCTTGGGACCTGGTCTTCTGCAGTTCTGGCTTGATTCTTGACTTCAGTCATGTGCCATTTGGTCAAGTTACTTAATATTTCCTAAGACTTAATTCATCTACTTATACAATGAGGATAATGACCAGTCTTACTTCTGGCTCCTGGGAAGGGGGAATTTAATCTGATAAAGATGAGCTGGGTAAAATATAAATGCTCAGCCAATGTAAGATATTATTGCCCCGATTTTTTTTAGAAGTGAAATAGTTTTGGCTTTGACTTAGGGAAAGTAAATCACTAAACACCAATCTGGCTAGCAGCTCAAAACAAATAAACAAGCCTGTGGTGCTTGTGTGGCTTGATCTATGAAAATCTGTGGACAAGGACAGTATGTGAGGTTAGAGAAATGTGAAGGACAAGGTCAAGATTGACTATTATTAAAAAGTCTCGGAAAAGATGGGTGTGGTGGTGCATGCCTGCAATCCCAATACTTGGGAGGCTGAGACAGGAGAATTGCAGTTTCGAGGCCAGCCTCAGCAACTTAGTGAGACCCTGTTTCAAAATAAAAACATAAAATAGAGCTGGGGGTGTAGCTCAAAGGTAGAACACCCCTGAGTTCAATCCCCAGTACCAAACCCCACCAGCCTTAGAAGACCAGTTACAGCACCAGTTGGTCTCTCATAGCCAGGGTTCTATGTTCTGTCCTCCAGTGTGGCACAACTTGCTCTCACTTTGTCTCTGCTACATTGTGGGTGTCATAGTTTAGCAGTCACATGGTGACTCATGTGAAAGCAGTTGAAAAGGGAACTCTGGGGGGGACACCTCAGGAGGAGCTTCACAGGTTATAGATAGTTCAGAGATTTAGCTCATCTAGTATAGGATATAAAGTCTTCCATTCAAGTAAATTTTATAGTATTTAAACAATACCTAGATAAAGCTGTTAAAAATGCTGCCACATATTTCAGTGGTTGGAGTGGAGCAGAAAAGACAAAATGATAGTGAGTAGGATATGTGTAGTGACTTTGGGGGGATGTCAGCCATCAACAAATATCTGTTGAATATATATATTCTCTGCCCTTATTGAGATACTATGTTGAGTATTAAACATATATTTTGCTTTTTGGTAGAAGTGCAATGTAGATTGCCTTGTAGTATAGATTCTGTTTTTCTGAGCTTGTGATTAAAAGCCCTGTTTCTGTATCTCATTCACTCAATATTTGTGGAGTGACAGGGTGTGTCAAGTTAAATCATGTTCTAGCTCAGGCAAACGCTCCCTCTAAGCTCTCATTTAAAATATCGAGTAGAATTATAATTTTTATGACTTCATGTCTGACAATGTAAAACGTACACCCCTCTACTACCTGGAGAAGTCAAATAAATAGTGCTTGCCTCATGACAATTAAAATACTTTTAAACTTATTACTGTCATGGACTTATACTTACATCTTTTCTATGGTTATGGAGAAGTCTGTTTAATTTGCCATTTTCTATGGTGTGTGTGTGTGTGTGTGTGTGTGTGTGTGTGATAATTGGGGAGAGAATATATAAGATATAGCTGTTTGGTTTTCTTGAAAGGAGCATATTCAGCTACACTATATAGCTCAGAGTTAGAACACCCCAGTGCCATGAATTGAACCCAAGGACATTCTACCTCTGAGCTAAGCCCCCAGCTCTAAGCCCCCAGATTTTTTTATTTTTTATTTTAATTTTGAAGCAGGGTCTCACTAAGTTGCTGAGGACCTTGCTAAGTTGCTGAGGCTGACCTTGAGCCTGAGCTGTTTCTGTCTCAGACTTCTAAGTACTGGGATTATAGGTATGTGCCACCATGCCCAGCTCCAGCTATGCTATTAAGCAAAGGTAGTTACCATCATTTTTTCCTTTTGTATTTTCATTTTAATTAGCATGTATTTATTTTACTAGTCAGCAAACATAGTTTGAGTACTTTATTTGTGTCAGGCTGTAATCTTGCTATGAGATATGAAAATACAAATGATGTTCCCCTTTAAAAACAAAGATTAACGTCTAATTAAAAATAATCATTGTCGTGCATGTGAACTTCCCTTCCTATGTTTTGAAATAGGGGAGTCTAATTAATAAATCAGTCAAGGGCTATATCATTCCAAAGTCAAGGGATGTTCACTCTCTGCATAAATGCTTGAGTTTATTGTGCACAGGAGTCAGCTAATAGCCCAACTGGTTTTTTAGATGCAGAATCTCTGGGGCAAAAATATTCAGAGTTAAATTGTGATAGAATCTGTACATAGATTGCCCCTAAAGCTGTTAAAATAATTAGCATTCTTACCTATAGTGCTTAAGACCTCACTTCTCATAAACTTGCCACTCCTGGGTATTTGCAACTTTTGTGTGACATTTTAAGCTAAGCCCATGTACAGAATGGATCAAGACAGGGCTGCCTTGATTGAAGGTAGAACCCAGCTCAGGAAGGCTCAGAGTCCTGTCCATCCACTTCGCCTTTCCCCTCCCTGTGGGTACTTGAAAGCATCTATGGGGAATCCCAAGGCTTCATCAAAAAGTTTGAAAATCAGGGTTTTCCAGTTTGTTTATGGCTATGATTTGTTTGGTTTTTCATGAATAATTTTAATATGTCTTTTCTAGCATTTGAAACAAAGATACTTAGCTTTCAAATTAACGGTGTATTTCTTTTGCTGATTATCTTTGGATTGTAGTGGTATTTCTAGTTATCCAGGCACAAAAGAAGAAGTCATCATGTGCTTATTCATTGTTTTCAAAAACTATGAAACAAGTTCTCAGTAGTTTGCTAGTACCAAGTGTTTTATTGTCTGCTGTGCTCTGATGTCACCCTCATTTTAAATCAGTTCATGTGTGTCACATTAACTCCTTTGGTTCACAAGAGAAACATTTGGCAAACTCTTAAGGCTAGCATCTTTAAACTTAAGATACTGGTACATTACATTGTATCATGAAAAGCCTTCTGAAGGACAGAAGTGATGCTTATGAAAATACTCATGCTAGCTGGGCGTGGTGACGCACGCATGTGATTCCAGTCCTTGGGAGGAGGCTGAGACTGGAAGATCGCAGGTTCGCAACTTAGGGAAGCCCTGCACTACATAGTGAGACCCTGTTTCAACACAAAATATAAAATAGGGCTGGGGGTGTAGCTCAGAGGTAGAATGTCCCTGGGTTCAATCCCTAGTACCACAAAAAAAAAGAAATAAAAAATTAATGCTTTGGTGGAACGACTTGTAAGGACAATTCAGGGAATGCGCATGATTTTAACACACAGCATTCACTATTCAAGGGTAGAATTTGGACAGATATTCCAGTGATAGTGGTTCTTCTGGATCGTGTTCTCCAGTTGTCCTCCTTTCCATGAAGTCACGGCATGAAATTGCACTAAATATACAGCTATAAACATGGTTGGACACACTGTGATATATTTGTCAGGTAGACTCTCCTAAGGGTGGCAGGCTTCCAGTTTCTCTGAACCTGGTAAAGAAGTGGGAGAGAGCAGCGGCTGCCTGCCCATCCAGGAACTACCATCATCGAGTAGTCATCTTGCCTGGTTTTGAGACGCAGTGATTGTGTCAAGACTAGGTGGTAGGTGGACCCTAGGGATCCCCACCTCCTGGTATGTGTGCCCTTGTGTAACTGAGTGCAGGTTGAATCAAATGACTTCTCACCAGAAGAATATGGCAGAAGTAATAATATATTGCCTTTTGAGATTCAGTTATAAAAGGATGCTTTTGTCTTGGGTTCTCTCTCACTCTCTTTTATTTCATTTCACTTATTTATTCATTTATTTATTTGCTTGTTTGCTTGCTTTTGAGACAGGGTCTCCCTAGGTTGCCCAGGCTGGCCTTGAACTGGACTCAAGCAGTCTTTCTGCCCTAGTCTTCCAAGTAGCTGGGACTATAGGTACACAGCACCACACCTGGCTCGCTCTCTTTAGAGCATTGACCCTGGGGAAATCCAGCTGTCCTGTTTTGTAGAGGGGCCCTCCTGGTGAAGGCTGCAGGCCTCTCAACAACTAAGTGAGGACTGGAGGCAGATCCTGCTCCCTCCATCAGGGTTTCAGATGAGACCACAGCCCCAGCTCAGGGCTCGCATGCAATCTCACGAGAGGTTTTGGGACAGTGGCCCCTGACTAAGCTCCCAAATTCATGACTAAAAAAAAAAAAAAAAAAACTGTTGTTTTTTCTTTTGTTTATTTTGTTATTTTAGACTTCTAAATTTGAGGGTTAATTTTTTTACCCAGCAACAATAAATAATAGAAATAAATAAGTTTATTTATTAAATAAAATAAATCAATAAATAATAGAATATATTCTATAATCTGAAAAGAATAAAGGGTATAGAGAAAAGTCAGTACTCAGTGCTCTTCTGTTAGTAAAACTCCAGAAACCTTGATCTCTGATGATAATTCATCCAACAGAGAGGTAGTGTGATTGTCCCTCTGCATTTGAGGATAACCATCATCAACATTAATTTTATTGTATCATGTGCTAGATTGAGGTAAGGAGTATTTGACTAACACCCTCTGAAGTATATTCAAGACCTTATTCGTGGAGGCTCCTAGGGACCTCAGCCCTCTAGTCTAGAACTTGTAAGTTGATCTCACCATACTAGAATTTCCCATATACTAACCTATTTCATCTTCACGAATTAAAAAATACCAGCTGGGCATGGTGGCACACGCCTATAATCCCAGTACTTGGGAGGGTGAGACAGGAGGATCACAGGTTTGAGGACAGTGTTGGTAACTTAGTGAGATTCTCAGCAACCTAATGAGACCCTGTTTCAAAAAACCAAAAAAATTAAAAGGCTGGGGGTGTAGCTCAGAGGTAGAATGGAGATATATATTAAGGATGTAGAGACAAACTCAGAGATGTTATTTGTGTGTGTATGTGTGGTACTGGGGATTGACCCCAGGGGCATTCTATCTCTAAGCTACACCCCAGTCCTATTTTTTATTTTGGAACAGGGTCTCACTTAGTTACTGAGGGTCTTGCTAAGTTGCTGAGGTTGGCCGCAAACCTGTGATCCTCCTGTCTCAGCCTCCCAAGTACTGAGATTATAGGCATGTGCCACCACACCAGGCTGAGATGTTAATATTTTGAACAAGGAATCATTGGTTGAGAAAACTGTAGACATAGAATTCAGGTCTATCTGATTCTTTAAAGTGCTGGGTTAAAATTTCAGGCGAGAGGGACAAATACGAGGTGGTTATTGCAGATGCAGAGGACATCAAAGAACTGTGGTTAAATACGGGGGGGGGGATGCACAGATTTTATGTTTTGCAGGGAATCCAAGAGGTATGTGAAAATGGCAGACCTGTGTCAAGAGAGACACAACAAAGAATTGGGAAATGCATCAGTGTATCCAAGAATGGAAAGAAACCTAATACTATTATCTCAGGTGGTCTGACACAGCTCTCCCACTTTTAAGATAAAATGAAGGACCACCCGCAGCTCATTTGGCTCCTTAATATTCCTAATTTACTATCACTGAGAAGGGACACTGAATTAGGGAACTGTCATGAAAATAAATATACATAATCTTTATAGCAAATTATTCACTTACATTAAATGCACTTACATGCGGGCTTTAGCCTATTCTATTTTGTTGGCTCAAAATATCAGTGACAGTCTTTGTAATTACTTTCTACTTTTTTTTCAAGCAGCTACCATCCTATATTCTTTTTTTTTTTTTTTGCGGTACCAGGGGTTGAACCCAGGGACATTCTACCTCCAAGCTACACCCTGGCCCTATTTTGTATACTTTATTTTGAAACAGGGTCTCACAAAGTTGAGGAGGGCTTCACTAAGTAGCTGAGGCTGGCCGCGAACCCGGATCCTCCGGTCTCCGCCTCCCAAGTACTGGGATGACAAGCGTGCGCCACCACGCCCGGCTCCTATATTCTTTCGAGGTCTGTTTTTTAAACAGTTGTGTGTAAAGCTGTCTGCATTGCTTCATATGGCATTGCTGAAGGAAAGAATGGATACTAAAATATTTTAAGCTGGAGATTTACATAGACAAAGAGAAACTTCAAACACTAGTTCCTGATTACATCATATTTTGCACAACAAAATCAGGAGAACTGCAGACATTTGGTGGGACTCATATATTGGCATTATCTCCATTGTGGGATTTAAAAGTTTTGTAGTTGCTGTTTGGGGTAGTGAGAATACCAACAGGTGAATTCCCATCCGAATGCCTGGCTCAGGAGTTCTGAGAGAATAGAGAGATCTGCTTGGGTGAAGATATGCAAAATTGACTGATAAATGAACTCTAACTCTGGGGCTGAGGTTTTCAGATGAAGTGGTAGAAGGGAAGGAAGAGTCAATGCTGCCACCAACCTGTAAACTCCAGAGTGTTGCAATTCCTCAAATGTCTCCTTTGACCCAGAACTGGCGTTGTGTCATTTAGATGGCAGTGACTTCAGTCTTTTGCTACAAAAGGAAAAGGCTGGATGCCCTTTTGGGGTTCTGGTAAAGACAGAACTTTTCGTGTTCTATCTGAGCCCTGTCGTGAGAGTGGTTGACATGGAGAGATCAACAGCAGCTTGGAGGGTGAACATTCTGTAGTCTTGATGGGAGTCGCTGAAGCGGGACCTGTTGATGCATCAGGTTTGTTACGGTGGATATTTTACCATCTTACAAACAACCTTCAGATTCTAGTTCATGCTGTTACAAGCAGAACCAACAGACACTTATACTTCGTATCCATCCAAATCCACAACCCCACCTTTGGCCCGTACACCTTTGCTGACAGCCCATCCTTGAGCTTTACTCGCTCCCAGATTCTCAGGCAAGTCACTCATACCTACTCAAAATGAAAGAGGAGTTTCTTTTAAATATATTGCTTTGTAATAAAAAAAAGCTCAAAGTATAATAACTTATTTCTTAGGGTCAAGCCAAAAATGTAAAACGTAGGATTATATCCAGCTGGCCTGTCAGAACATCATGTGTGTGGAAGCTGCAGGACTCTCGCAATTGGAGTGGAGGGATCGTGACAGCAGAATCAGAAAGCAAACACAGTTAGGGGAGGTTAAGCACAGCCTGGTTTCAAGTGTCCATGGAAATGAGTACTGATCTCCTGTGGAATGTGGGGGCGGGAAAATAAAGTGTTAAAGAAGCTAACATTTTTTTGAACATTTGATACATGCCAGATACAGGGCTGGCTGCTTTTTGAGTAATAATATTTGCTATCTGATTCCCATTTGACCCCCCACCCTCACCCCATAAGTTGGATACCATTGACCTCATTTAGAAAGATAAGAAATTGAGGGGAAAATGTTAAATAATTTTATAGTTTTTTCTTTGTTTGTTTGGTTCATTTGAGTTTGGTTTGAACTTAGGGTCATCCAACTCATGCTATTGTCCCAAGAATTTGAGAAGGAACATGACTCTCCCTTTGAGTTTTTTGGACATCCTGGAGTTTCAAAAATTATATCCTTGTAGGCTACCTTTTATTCAGTGTGTGTGCATGCATGTTTGTGTACTAGCATTGACAAATTGGTAGAGCTTCAGGCTATCATGGAAGACTGAATTATTTAATAAGATTGATCATGGCAGATATGTGAATAAATCCTTATTGATTTGTAATCTATTCTGGACAAGCAGTGGGAAAGACAATGGAATCTCATTGATTTAGTTATAAAAATTTAGAGGGAAATTGGCAACATATTTAACTTTGGATCTGAATTCTGCCTTGACAAAGCTTCTAAGTTAGGAATGTTTCTTGAGGACTATTTGCATGTTGTTATTTTTCAGTCAAGTGTGGCAAAGAGACAGTTGGAAGCTGGGAGAAGAATTATAGTTTGAGAGAGGTCCTAGAGATGAGCTGGCCAAATTAAATGTGAAGGTCAGTCCAAAATGTAAATTGAAAGTCTTACCACTCTTGTTTGTGGATAGCAGAAACAAGAAACAGCATAAAGGGAGGGAAAGACATTAGGAAACTTTTTTTTTTTTTTTGCAGTACTGGGGATTGAACCCAGGGGCATTCTACCTCCGAGCTACACCCCCAGTCCTATTTTTTATCCTTTATTTTGAAACCAGGTCTCACGAAGTTGCGGAGGGCCTCACTAAGTAACTGAGGCTGGCTGCGAACCCAGATCCTCCGGTCTCCACCTCCCAAGTACTGGGATTACAAGCGTGTGCCACCACGCCCGGCTAGGAAACTATTTTTTAAAACTATTTTTTTAAAGTCTATTTTGAGCCATTTCTTTTTTCCTAATGAAATCATTACACATTTTACTTGCAGTGATCTTTCATGCATTTGTTCAAGAAATGTTTTTTTAATAAAGTGAATGAGCTTCTTTTCAGTTTCATTTATTTACTTATTTTATTGGTGCATATTACTTGGTTTCATTGTGGCATATTCATACATACATATAATACAATTGATGAGTTTCATTCCCTAAACCTTCTCCTTAATTTCCCATCCTCCCTCCCCCTGTTCCCCTTCCTCTATCCTAATGATCTTCCTTCTACTTTCAAATCCCTCCTTTCTTTGCTCTCTATCTAGCTTCCACATACAAGAGAAAATGTGTGATAGCTGTCTTTCTGAGTCTGGCTTATTTTGCTCAACACGATGATCTCCAATTCTATTCATTTTCTTGCAAATAACATAATTTCATTCTTTCTTACAGCTGAATAAAACTCCAGTGTGCATATACCCCACATTTTCTTTCTCTCTCCAACTATCAGTGGATACCTTAGGTGGATTTCATCACTTGGCTATTGTGAATTGTGCTGCTGTATACCTGTGTGTGCATGTATCTCTAAAGTTTATCTCGGACTCTCCTGCTTATGTTGCCTGGGAAGACTTGTTTATCTCCCATTTTCTTCCTCAAAAGTGTTCCTGTTTGGATGATCCATTATATTGTCAACCTGTTTATTGAAACCTACTATGTGCTAGGACCTGGAGATAGATGCCAAAGTGAACAAAAGAAACAATTCTATATCCTCAAGAAGAAAATGTTCTAACTCTTTTTGGAAGGCTAAAAAAAGCAAGAAAAAATAAACAACAAAAACTTACAGAGTAATATGAAGGAATCAAATCAGGACCTGAGATAATAATAGAAATGGGGAAACATCTTTAGTTAGAGTAACTGGGAAAAAATTTGAAAAAGTAACACTTAGACCAAGATGTACAGGATGAAGAGTTAGCCATGGAATCAGGGGAAGAATACCCCTGGCCGAAGGAGTGGCAGGTGCACAGGCCCAGAGGCACTAAAGCAATGGCATGTTTTAGAAATCAAAAGAATACCTGAGGATGTTGTTTAGTAGCAGCGCAGAGTGGTAAAGGGTGGTAGACAAAGCCCAGATTATTCAGACTCTGGGATCCAGACCATGGGAAGAAGCCTGCATCATATTCTGGGTTTAATGGGGAGCCATTAGATATTTAAAAATAATTTTAATTGCCATTTGTAAGGTCAGATTTTCTCTTTTAAAATTGTTTAGTTTTTAAGGGCTGAGGGCATACCTCAGTGGTAGAGCACTTGCCTGGCATGTGTGCAAGGCCCTGGGTTTGATTACCGGCACTAAAAAAAAATTGTGGAACATTTAGTTGTTTGATTTTTAGTGTAGAAAAATACATAAATTAAATGATCCATAATTCCTACCTGGATAGCCTAATGATACTTTTTGATTAAAAGAAAAGTTTTATTTTTACACACACACACACACACACACACACACACACACACTTCCTTCTCACTCTGATACTTCTGATACTTATGCATTTTTTGGAAGGGCAATCATTATTAAATAGCTTATTATGTTTCCTTCAAAATTGTGTGCAAATACATAAATATTTGTGTGTAGACACACATAAATGACAGCATATTTGTATTATGTTATGTACCTTATGTTTTCACTTAAAAACATATCAGCATTTGCACTCACACAATATTTCATTCTTATAAAAAGCTACACAATATTGTATTTTATGGATATATGATCTTAAAAAACAATCACCTATTGATATTTTTGTGGCATTTGGTTTTGTCATAATAAACAATACTATCACAAATATCTCTGTATAAAAATCTTGGCACACTTTTGCATGTGTCATCATTGAGTAATGTTATTATGTATTTTTAGACTTTTGAAAGATAATGCTGGATTGTCCTTCCAGAGTGAAATCGATTTAAAACTGCCCCCTCCATGTCTATCAGAGTGCTTGTTTTCCTACACCCTCCTGAACACTGGATATCAGTAAATATTTTCATTTTTGTCTATTGTTTCCTTGTGAAATAATTTATGATTGAGGAAAGTATGCCTGGTGATACTGTGACAAATATGTTTTCCCAGGTACATGTTTTGATATGTAGGGTTATGATTTCATGTAGTCAAATGCATCAAATTGTTCTTTCTGGCACCTAGGTTTTATGCCATGATTCAAAGGCCTTTTCTACTCTCACATCATAAATAAATTACAAATAAATTCAGCTACCTTTCACCCAGGAACTATTATTTTTTAAATATTTTGAGCAAG
>PVJS01042285.1:0-17579 GCA_004027185.1 Glis glis | reverse complement strand
CTCTGAAAGCTCGCTTATCCAAAACTCAAACAAAAAGTAATACTACATATTTCAACATTATTTGCTTTATCCTTAATTTTTGGTTACCTATAAATGGGAAAAAAACCTTGCCACGTTCATAGAAGTGAATAATAATTACTTTACATGGCAATGATGTAAATAAAAATAATTTACCAAATCATAGAGTACTACTCTCCTTTCCCAAAGTAGGAAAAATCTTTTAATTGATTGCCATTGTGCTTCTGATGTGAAACAAAGAATTAAAATTCTAAGGCTTTGGAATAAAACTACAAACAGTGTCAAAACACAACAAAACATTGTCAAAGCAAACCTATGGAGACAGTATTAAGATGTCAAAATTAAAATGATGTCATTGTAAATTACAGTAGCACTTTTTTTCAAAATGAATCTTGAAGACCTTTATTTATATGAGTGCACACTGCCACTCCTATCAGACTAATTGTTCATACCAGATGTGTAGGAGGTATGATAGGTGTTCCAAAGCTCAGGAATATGTATTCCAAAAATAGTTAGGCCATTGTTAAAAGTGAGCTAAGAAATGTCTTCAAGTTTTGATTATTACTTCAAATCCACATTATCCTCCAATCTCAAGTATCTCTATTTTCTCTTAGTCTACATACACATACACGTAAGAATTATAAATACATTTTCTTTATATTCTTATATCCTCATACTTATCTTAGAACATGGTTTGAAATCACTAATGAAGTGTTTATTAAAGGAATTAATGAATACAATTATTTTATATGTTTATAGCTGATAGGAATGTGTGATATTATTATTAAAGAAAAATGTTTTGTTAATAAAAAATTCAGTAAAACCAGTACAATCTTCAGCATTATTATTTGGTCATTACACATGTTTCCAATGTCTTCAATCTGTTTTTTCTCATTAAGAATTATTTGCTTAATGCTTAAATGTATCTATACTTAAAAGACTTACATAGTTCATATTCTGTCAGAAACTATTAATCATATAATATCTAGAATTTATATCATGACTTCTACCAGAATTCTGT
The DNA here is from genome assembly GCA_004027185.1 of Glis glis. Lineage (NCBI taxonomy): Eukaryota > Metazoa > Chordata > Mammalia > Rodentia > Gliridae > Glis > Glis glis. The sequence continues at coordinate 16,540 of PVJS01042285.1, read as the reverse complement.
GAATTGATGAGGTCTAACCACTAATGATTCTACTAGTTAGATGGATAATTCTTAATTCTGTAAACAACATAATTTGAATATAGTAACTTTGAGCATAATAATACTGTCATGTCATTTTTTTAATTCATAGGTCTCAAAACAGGTTACAGAAACAACTCATATTTTCACATATCTGGTTATTTTCTCGGTTATAATTCCTGCATTACATATACATCAATTATATCTGTGTTTTTTTCCTTTGGCTTTGAACGATTGCAATTATTATCTTTTATATATTATATAGATATGAATATCTATATGCCATATATAGATATGAATATATGTTAACATCTAGGTTATACCACATTAGCACATCTGTAATTAATGTGGTGCATTCATTATACTTGACGAATTGATACTGATGCAGTAGTACCAATTAAAGTCCACAGTTTATACTGGGGTTCTACCATAGACTATTTGGACTGCTGTAGCCAAACACCATAAACTAGGTGGCTTATGATCAACATCAATTTATTTTTCACAATTGTAGAGCCTAGGAAGTTCAAGATTAAGGGGCCCACAGATTTGGTGTCTGGTAAGGACCCATTTTTTTAGTTCATGATGGAAGCACATGTTGAAAACATGTCTATTTAGTCAAAATTGTAGAAAATTGCTACCACAGCTAAACAATATATTGAAATATTAAAACTGCCTGCTCAATTGACTTACCGAAGTCAAAGAAGGAAATTATCCTAAGGAAATAAACATGGAGGTGCAAAGGGACATGTTCAGGGCTGATCAGCTTGTCATTACTTATAACAGAGAAAATCTGGAAGCCATCTGTTTGTACCAGAGCTACAAAATGGCCAGTCAAAGTTTGGTAGCTTCAAATTATAAAATGGAAAGAATACAGCTGTATTTTCAATAAGATGCAGTTTTCAACATACATTTAAATAACTATGGAGTAATAGAAGCCAAAACATTATCTCAGCAGGAAAATGATGCATTTATCTTTTCTGAACTGCTTCTATTTCCTTTTTTTCCTGATGAAGATATATATTTTATATTATAAAACCTTGAATCACAAAATAATAACTTCCAATGAATTAAAGATTAGACCATTCAGAAATGCACATGTGATCCTATTGTAATGCTAAATACTATATAAATTTCTTACCACATTAATTTAGCAGAACTTGATTATCTCATCTTTCTTGTGTTTTACCCAACAGAATTTTGTGAAGGTATGGGCATTTGTTCTTTGTCATTGATCACAATGTCTAAATTCTATGAAGTACCCTCCAAAGTCGAAGTGTGAACAACTACCGAGCTGTTAACGTTTATAGATGTCAGATAATCCATATTAACTCTGTTTGGAGTCATGCCATTTATCAAAGACAAACAGATAATCATATGTCTGTATCATACAGAATAAAGCATGAATGGCTTGCATTTTTACATTGGCTAAAGCAGACGATAGATATATTTTAAATTATTTTGCATGTACTAATTTTGTAAACATCCAAGCACAGCATTACTCAAGAGGAAAGTTTGCTGATAAATAAAGTAAATAGATAGTTTATTTATCAAGAGTTTCAATGGTCTGAATGGAGAGGTTCAGTTACAGTGAGCTCCTGTCTCTCCTGTAGAGACAGGAGCATGGAAATTACATACTTATAATTACTAGCTGATAAACCTGATCAGAGAAAACACTGGCAGCCTGACATTGGAATAAGATACAGAATAAAAAGAAGTGAGAATTGAGCATCTGTAGCTGTAATTCCATTTTAGCCCATTTGCTTAATGCATTTTTGTTGTTATTAAAACAACAGATTGTAGATAGATTTAGCTTCAGTATCATTATATAATGTAGCATAGCATGCTGTGCAAATGATAGAAACTATAGTTTCATAAGCTAGATTTTATAAGACATAGCTCACGTTGGAAAAAAATTAGAAAGAAAATCAAAGTCAAATACTTATCAAACGGGCCTTTTAGTTTCTGAAAAACACAGCTGCTATCAGAATATATTGCTTTTCTCTCTGATCAATATATTCTCATCATGGCAATGAAAAGTGTTTTGTTTATTGCTTAAAAACAGCTAGATTTACTGAATCTCTGTACTGTAGCTTCATTTTTTAATAGACTTAAATTTTGTAGAGCAGTTTTAGGTTCACAGAATAATTGAAAGTACAGAGAGTTCCCATATACAACTTTTCCCAGCCACCGCCCACAACACAAAATGAGAATCAGGACTCTGTATGTAACTTTCTGTAAAATCTTTACTTAGTCATTCGAATATTTATAACCCAATTTTCTAATCTTTCAAATAAACATGTGGTTTGTTTGGGGTATGATTTGAAACAGTATATTAAAAATGAATCATCACTGATAACGATTGTGATGATCATAATAACAGGACGAAAACTATGAATAAAATAATTCTTAGGATTTCCCAAATAAACTCCTGTTTGGAATGACTAGTGGCCTCTCTTGTAAAGTTTGATGGGTTTGGACACAAGTGAAGAGAATACTCACAGGGACTCAAGCAACAAGTTTAAGACTGTTTTACTTAACAAGAAATTTGAATATTTGCATGCCATCATCTCTTTTTTCTTAGAATTGTAATGCATTCAAATTCATTATTCACTTGCAAAAAACTACCATGGGTCCAGTGGCTCTGAGTGACTCAGAGTCCAGAACGTTTCCATCTTGTGTTTCAGAATTACTAATAGAAAACTTCAGGGCAGGCTGTTACCATGGAAGGAATGCCAAACTTTGCATCAGATATGACTGCCTTTAGCTTTAGACTGATGCTCCTGTCTTCTGCTCTAAGTCTGGCTCAGGCACATGGCATGACTTAGCTGCACAGACTGGAAAATCTGGTGAACATAAATATTTCTGGCACACATTGCTCCTCCAAGGTCAATAAATAATGAGGGTGAAAGAGGGCTACAGTGAGTTGACAAATTCAGCAGAATTTGTTTCCTCTGGGCTAGAGAAACCACAAATTCAGGGAGCAGCAGAGAAGGATGGGGGGTTATTTATACAATGTGATTCACCTTGGACACACTAGAACCAACATTGATGATGAGGATGGTGATAGCAAAGATGATGAGGAGGAACGTGATGATGTATCTTGGTGATGCTGGTGATCATAAGGGTGAAGATGGTAACCATGACAATGTGTGAATGTGTGTGTGTGTGTGTGTGTGTGTGTGTGCCTGCGCTGTTCTTTTGACTCAAATTAAATCCATAATATGGAACTCAAGACAAAGGTAGAGATTCTAAGGAAGATGAAATGCACATCATAAATTATCCAAAAGGCTATAGAGAAGGATAATTATTGGCAATTTTCATTTTGCTACATTTTATGGTTTGGTATCTAAGAGGATGCCCACTGTGAGACACTTGCTGGGAAAAGAACTCAGTTTAGGATAAAATTATCTTCTGTACAATTACCTTAATTATCATTTTAAGGATGCCATTCCACACTGTTATATTCATAAAATAACTCCAAGCCATAGCAAGTATTTTATAAAAGTCAGAAAGCTACCATAAATCTCAATATTTTCTAAGGACAGCTTATGCAGGTCTTAAGTTGGAAGGGTATGGGGACAGAGAAAGAAGTGATGATATGGGCTAAGTCATATTGTGGAAAACTAGGTACATCCTCAGGTGTGTCTGCTTTCTCTGGGTTGTGGCTCAACTCTTCAAAGGCTGAAGTGCTTTTATCATTAACATGCTGCCTGTGCTCCATGGTTGACTTTTACATTATTGCTCTAGCTATTACTATGCATGCATTATTTATATGGTTGGCTATCATGGAAAAAAGGCAAGCAATTTACTTGTCAAAACACATTAGAATGCATGACTTTAAATCAGAGTCGCATGGGTTGGTAAAAAAGCTATAATAAATGCACTTTGGCTAATATGTTAGTGTTGTGCAGTTGGGGATGGTCACTGTATTGACTGAGAAACCTGTAATCATCCCTGAGACTCTTGGAGTAGAATAGCACTCTCAATTATTTACACTATGATTTTAATTGCATAATAGTAATCTCTATTGTTATAAGTTTTTCCATAGATAAATTTAAAAATTCAAGTGAATACAAATTAAATTCTTAATAGGATCCTTGGATTTAATTGCATTATTTATGTTCCAAACAATACTTGAGATACTTAAATAATGGAATTATGTCCTATTGTCATGTGTTTCCTTTGCTTTTTGTTCTCAATCAAGCATTACACTGGCTATATTTTCTCATTGCTGCACTAAAGTCTTGTGTTGTAACATGCAAATGTTTAAATAAGTGGCCAGCCATCTTGCCAGTTCTTAGTCAAGTGTTGTTCAGGCTAATCTCAGATTTTCATAACATTTGTAGGATGACTGTCATGTCTAAGGCTGTGGAAAGAGGTCAAATCTGAGCCATGGTTCAAGAATCTTATTTTTTCTTAGAAATCATTCAATTACAAACAAGTTGTTGGAGGGGACAGAGATTCTGAAAAGGTCAGCATGATTGGAGGATATTATCTTGTTTGGGGAGAATAATTAAGTCCATGCCCTGTCTAACCTTCTCCTGTCTGCTCTTAACATTTTCCAGCATCTTGAGAACCTTATAGGAGTTCAGAGAATGTCACTCCATAACTGCTTGCAGTCAGAGAAGCCAATTACTGAACCCAATAGGGTCAACCTGATGTTTCAAATTACTATCACAGCAGTGATGGTTTGAATCCTCTTCACCTGCACTTACCTCTCCCATGTGACGCACATGGCTGATACAGACTGGAGATGTCACCTAATCACAATTCTTCATTTTTTAAAAAAGTGATCAAAATGTAGCCCAGGTAGTTAAATCACCTGATCGAAGGCTTTGAAGATATGAGGGTCCAGGAGAGTTATGAGCAATATCTGTTAAGTGCTCCATTTTTTTTTTTGAGTGTGAGTGTGGTACTAGGTATTAAACCCAGGAGCATTCTACCTCTGAGCTATACTTCCAGTCCTTTTTTTTTTTTTATTTTGAAACTGGGTCTTGCCGGGTTGCAGAGAGTCTCACTATGTTGCTGAGGCTGTCCTCAAACCTGGGATCTTCCTGTCTCAGCTTTCCAAGCACTGAGATTACAGGCGTGAGCCACCATGCCCAGCAAAGTGCTCTAATTTCAAAGGCAACCTTGGAACTCTGGAAAAACAAAAGCTTAGGAAAAAATACATTTAGGACATCATACTGAGATGTCATCTTTTAGCATTGCTTTTCCAGTTTGCTGTGTTCTCCTGAGATGGAATCTGAGGGTATAGCTTGGTCAAGAAGGTCTGGCATCTTCAGGAACTGAGACTGAGTCTGGTAGTAAGTTTGAGTGTCAAGGGAGCATGAACAAAAGAAGCAGCCACATTGAATTCAGATGCCAGAGTGCCTGGCAGCTGGGCCTCGTGGAAAAATGGGATGATGGAGATTGTCCTTCTCTATTGAGTCTTCTGTTCTGCTCTGGGTAGCCCCAGGGGAAAGAGGAGTGAGAACGTCCACAGGAGAGAGAAGCCCAGGTTAGAATATTATGCTAAGTGAGATCAGCCAGTCTCGGAAAGCCGAGGGTGGTATGTTCTCTCTCATATGTGGAAGCTAGAGAGAAAATAGAATACGTAAGGGACTTTCAACAAAGCAGAGAGAGAGACCTGTATAGTAGTTGAAGTGGGTTAGGGGAGATATAGAGGAGAAGAGGGAGGAATAAAGAAGGAAACAGTCAAATAATACTATAGAAATATATAAAGTTACTACTAAATCCTACTAACTCATATGGGGAGAAAGGAGAGGAGATTGGGGTTGGATGCGGAGGGAAATACACAAAAAGTTGTGTGCGTGTATGTTCTTTAACACATTGAACCTCACTATCATGTATATTTGCCATGCACTAATAAAATAATTTAAGAAAGAAAAAGGCAGGGATCTTAATTTTATTTTATTTTATTCCCTAATCTCTCTCTATAGAAAGTAAACACATAGAAGCTTGGTTGATATCTTGTAGAGTAATAGATAATTTGAAAACTATCTTTGTTAAGGAAAAATCTTTAATGTTGTATTTGGGTGTAAAAAAAAATTAGTCCCCAGGATTGGATCTGGAAGGAAAAGCAAAAATAAAGATTAAAGAATATTCAGGCAGAAAATAAAAAAATGAAGTATGAAATTTAAAAAAAAAGAATATTCAGGCAGGATCATGGCCCACTATAGTGGAAGAATAAAGACGCTCAAAGATGGAAGCTATATCACCAAGAAATGGATAAATGCATTTCCTCCTTTGCTTCCAAAGTAGAATGTACATTGCACCTTTTAGATGGAAGCATCATGTCATCGTTGTTACTGTAAATTCTAATCTGGCTACTGAGCAGTAATGGTAGATACTGCTGCTTGTTTAATCTGTCGCAGTTTAGGTCTGAGTCTGTCATGCACTGACTGTTCTATGATGAGAAATGCTAACTGCAATGTCTCTGGCTCCCCAGACCACACTGCCTCAGGGTTTCCTATTTGGTGTAGCCAAGAAGAGGCACCAGAGGGCGCTTAGAAGGCTGTATTGAGGAAGGCCCTCCCTGTTTCTGGAAAGACCTTCCCAACCCTCAGCCTTGGGAACTAGCCCTTGTAGAAGCAGTATCTCTATCTGAAGCTTCCTTTAGCAGCACTGGGCCCAATTTCTCACATAAGTCCTTTGTGATGAAAAATGGGATATCGTTCTGTTTTTTTTTTTTTACTTGACCCCACATAAAGAAATTAAAATTAGAGATTAAGATTAGCATATGACATAAGACTGGAATTGAATTATTTAAGTTGCCCTATAATATTTAATATTAATCCATGTTTTCTTTTTTTTTGCAGTATTGGGGATAGAATCCAGGGGCATTCTACCTCCAGCCCTATTTTTTATCCTTTATTTTGAAACTGGGTCTCACGAAGTTGCGGAGGGCCTCACTAAATAGCTGAGGCTGGCCACGAACCCAGATCCTCCGGTCTCTGCCTCCCAAGTACTGGGTTTACAAGCGTGCACGACCACGCCCGGCCTTAATCCATGTTTTCAAAAATAAATATGCCCTGCAAATTTAGGGTTAGTAAGTGCGTAGTGTATGTATTAAAAAGTTAAGAATTTAAATGTTTGTTAGGCAGATGCATATGTTATATATTGACATGTGCCCTCAAGAAGCATGCATAAATAGTATCATTAGTAACACTGAAAGAAAAGAGGAGAGATATTCATGAGCATCAACAATATGCTAAACACTTCAAAGCTCCATCAGTTTTATTCTCTTGTTTAATCTTACCCAAATCCCATTAGCATTCTGTACCTTGGTGCCTATTTCATTGTTATTAAATTCATACTGCTAACATTTTATAGCATTTTAGACAAGGCAATGAATTCCTTTAAAACCTAAATGGAACGCCAAAGAGCTCATTCAACTAGAATCAGGAATCGGTTGAACCCTCAGAAACTTCAGGAAGGCAAAGAGCACATTATGAGAAAATATTACATGATTCCAGATGTGTCTTTTTCTATCATAAAAGTGAGAGTTTGCAAGTAATGGACAAATAAAACTTTCTGCAGTTGGACAAGAGTTAAAATGGAATGAGGAGAGAAGGGAATGTTACCTGTGGAAGGGTGAAACTAAACTTTTCACAATTATTTATACTTTTTAAATGAAAGATGTAGTTTTGACTAAGAAGCTGTCAGGGTAACACAAGTGTGCAGGAGACACTAAAACCATTAGACATAACAGAAATTAACTCTGTGTGTTGGGGTGAGGCCAGACAAGGCCATGAGAAGCAGAGGTGGGGGGCAGAGGGTAAGAAATATAAGTAAACAGCAATAGAAGTGAGGTCCACTTTGAAAAAGTGCCCAATGGGCCCTTGCTTGACATGGTGTTAGATACAGAAAAGAGTTGTAAATATAGATAAGATTTTAGTCTCTTTCTTAGAGACAAGATAAATATAAGGAACAGAAGAATTGAGGAAGGATGTGAGGATCCAGTGAATAACAAGATGTGCAAGGTATGTCCTAGTTAGGCCCCATGGGAGGTGGCTACAGTGGCTTTCTAGGGAGATAGCAGTTGTGCAAAAAACAGAGGAAGGTACTCAGCATCTTGGATCGACTGAAGGAAAGGTTAAAAGATGAAGACTAGCATGGTGGCTGCAGGAGACAGTGCCCAGCTGAGTGAAAACCAGAGGCCAGAAAGCCAGTTTGAGAAAAGGAAAGCATGTGATAGGTATGTGATAAAGAGTAGACTCTGGGCTGTGGCATTAAACAGGAGGAAGCACTCCTGTGAGCTACCAGAGTCCCAGGGGCAGCAGAACACCAAGAACAAGGAAATCACAACAATATCAACACTAATCTCAATAACATGTGTGGGGGCAGGAAGAAAACAGGGTGGAATCTGAAAGGAAACAATCCAGCTGCTGTGTGCATGTATGTTTCTGTCACTCTGAACTTCATTACGATGCAGAGTTACAGTACAACAATAAAAGTGTATTTAAAAAAAAAGTGGGGGTGTTTTGGTCAACATTCTCATTGTTGTACTCCAAAACAACTGACCACATGACTCAGAGCAAAGAAGATTTATTTTCTCATAGTTTTGGAGATTTAGAGGATCAGTCCATGTTAGGTTGGGTCTGCAGAGCTCAGGGCATGGCAACAGGAAGCAGAGAAAGAGAGAGAGCAAGAGCTCTCTGCTCTCACATCATGGAGACTGGAAGCCAGAGAGAGCAAGCAAGCAAGGGGATTCAAAGATAGAAGCACAATCCTTAAGGGCACATCCCCAGCAACCTACCTTCTCCAGCCACACCCCACCTGCCTAGGTTACCACCCAGTAAATCCATTACAATGGATTCATCTACTGATAAGATTACAACCCTCATGACTTAATTATATCAACTCTGAGCATTAATAAATGAACTCTTGCCGGGAGTGGTGGCGCACGCTTGTAATCCCAGTACTTTGGGAGGCGGAGACTGGAGGATCCGGGTTCGCAGCCAGCCTCAGCGCTCTCTCTCTCTCTCTCTCTCTCTCTCCCTGTCTCTCTCTCTCTCTCTACCTAATGAGGCCTTCCACAACTTCGTGAGACCCGGTTTCAAAATAAAGCATAAAAAAAAATAGGGCCAGGGGTGTAGCGCGGAGGTGGAACGCCCCTGGGTTCAATCCCCGGTACCGCAAAAAAAAAAAAAGAACTCTTCAGGGAAAATTCAATATCTAACCATAATGGGAGGGTGGGGGGAGATTAAGATGCTGTGTAATGACGGTTGAATTAAGCAAGTAGCTCATGATTCCCAGGGTCTTGTCCTTGGTTCTCATGTGACAGGTGTAGTTTCTGGTTTCTTCTACCACAAACGAAGAAAAACGGATAAAAGCACAGAAATTTCTTCTAGCTTAATGGCTTAGGTTTTACTGATTCCTTCTTGAGTTCTTATTTTTATACTCACATACACATTCTTTCTTGAAAATCATCAAAGGAGATATTTATCCTTTATGTTATTCCTCCACAAATATATTGTTTTGCTGTTTACTGATTATGAACAGTAATACACAAAACAAAATAATCTTTTACGCATTTCCCATGGTAGAAAGTTACCTTGGTAACTTCAGTGAAAAAGAATTTGCTATGTGTTTGACCTCTAATCTTTCGCTTTCAGAAATAATGAAGGATTCTATATAAAGCCTCTATAGATTTATTAAAGGGAATAGCCTGCCCCAAGATAAGTATATTTTAGCTCAAATAGTTGGTGAGGTACAAGAGGACCATACTAAACCCTACCCAGACAGAGATTGGTTTTCGAAACTTATACCTTTCAAGGATGGGTTTGCCAAAATTCCTTTAGCAAAAGTTATACTAAAATCCCCTAACATCACTAAATTGTATATTTTTTAAAACCAATTTTTGCTAGCATGCTTCTTAAAAGTGGTACTTAATGGAAGTTTTAGTTTTCATTTTTTTTTAAGAACAAATGGGCCAAGGGCCCTGCCCCCACACGGAAAGTTCTGGATTGCTTAGACCCCTTTCTGCCTCGCAGCATCTCCCAGTACCATCCTGTCCCAGGCTAAGCTCTTCCTGGGTAGTACACAGTCACTGAAATACTCTTTAACCAAATCTTGTTTAAAATCAGGTTTCATTTATTTAAACTCAGCAGGCTTTTCCCTTGTGGAAAAGCAGATAAATATTAATCAACATTCCCTTTTCTTTTTATGCTTTCATTTTTCCCTTTATGTCTTATATCTATTATCCCCTTTATCTCTATATTTTCAATAGTCTCAGTACATATTTTTTTCCATGAAACCAATATTCTAGTCACATTTATTAAATAATTCAAGCTCTGTACTATTTTGTGCTGTCTCACTTTTATAAAGTGAGTAGTATAGAGTACCTATTTAAAGTAAATTTTATATATAAAGCAGGACATTGTAAAAGAATAACAGAGACTGTGTTATTCAACTTCTTTCTGCTGCGCTTGCTTTAGCATTAGATTATTTTAGGATTCTCACATTTTCTTTCTAATGTTCTTGTTTTACTTTGTTTTCATATTTGTTGGAACAAGCCCTTCTTTCAAAAATATAAATAATTGGAGAAGAATCACCCTCTTGAAAATAATTGGTCTTTTTGAATTGAAACATCACATCGTATCTCATTTGAGTATTATTTCATGAATTTCAGTTAAGCTGAATTTTGTAGCACTTTTGCCTAGCTTACTGAGATACTTTTCCTAGCTAATGCACTCATTTTATTTCTCTTATAAATGCAATATCATATACATTTTACTCTACTGGATTACTTCTTGTATGTAGTAAAGCTATTACGTTATTTTATATTTGCAAAATCCTGAAGGACGTTGAAAAGCAACATTACACACGGGAACGAGTTAAGATAATTTCTGCTAATGAGGAGAGCGAATGATTTTGAGGAGGAAAGAAACGTGGCTTGTTTTTCACCCCCATCTGGCTGTCTCTTGAGCACATTGCTAGACACAAAGAAACCTCATATTCAGATACAGCATGATTTTTAATAAGAAGAAAGAGAAAAAAAATGGTCATTATATATAGACCTGCTATGTGATTTTATACCCATAGAATCTAAGTAACACTAAACCTCATTTGATTAATGCGGGGAAAGCAAAGAGGCCCCATGGTACTGAAGCATCTCTGTCTGTGCCCCACTGGGCTTCTGGCATTTTCTATTACTAGAAATGTCTACATGTGCTTGTGATTTGCCCTGACCGTGGTTCCATCGGTTATACTGTTTATTTCGTATATTTCGTATATCACCCCAAGCTTTTCAACTTTCATAAGGATCTTTTGTCTTGCATGACTTCTTTTTAGGGGAGGAAACTGGGGATTGAACTCAGGGGTATTCTACCTCTGAGCCACATCCCTAGCCTTACTTTATTTTTTTTATTTTGAAACAGGGTCTCACTAAGTTGCAGAGGGTCTCACGAAGTTGTTAAGGCTAGTTGTGAACCTGCGATCCTCCTGTCTCAGCCTCCCAAGTACTGGGATTACAGGTGTGCGCCATCATGCCTGGCTCTTGCATGACCTTTTGTAATAAAAAAGTAACAGTTTTGTATATTAATTTGTATACTAATTTTTCTTTGCCCTTCCAAGGACATAGTGAATGTATACCTTATTTACTCCTGAGTTATTTAATATGTTATCCCTTAATTTGTAGAAAGTCTCTATTTTCTGGCCAAAGACGACCAAATGCTTGAAATCTTTGATGCTGTATTTGTCTCTGTCACTCTCACAAGAGATGAGATTCTTTGGACCATTTTCTTCTATACAGACAACAAAGTGTGTGTCTCGGTTAAACAGACATAGGCATTTAACACCACCTGGGTGGCAGGTGCCGTTGGAAGGCAGACACCGAATCATCAGCAGCTTAGCTAATCACAAAAATATATTTGTATTCGGACTTACCAATAATCACCTGCTCTATACCTGTGAGATGCCTGTGCATAGTAAGTATTTTCAAACACCAAAATTGGAAATAATAATTTTAAATCCCAAACATTTATTTTACTGGCAAAGGACTGTAGTGTTAAATATGACTGGTCCCCTTGAGTGCACATTTTGAGTTTCTGGGTTAGACATCAGAATACTCGACCTGATAAAGTCTAATGCAGAAAAGATTGTGAAGAAAAAGAAACCAAATAATTAGAAACAATAGTAATGACTGAGCAAACTGGTAGTGAAGACAGAATAATTTTAGTTCTCAAATTGGAGCAAGGCATTGTGGTAAAAGTTTTCCCAAATTGTATTTCAGTTGGTAAATACTAATTTATGAGCCAGGCATGGTGGCGCACACTTATAATCCCAATACTTGGGAGGCTGAGACAGGAGGATTGCAGGTTCAAGGCCAGCCTCAGCAACTTAGTGAGATGATGTTTCCAAATAAAAATAAAATAGGGAGGGGTGGGGGTGCAGTTCAGAGGTAGAATGTCCCTGGGTTTAATCCCCAGCACTACACAAAAAACTACTAATTTATGTTCTGTGACTGTATTTAATGAAGTAAATGTAATAAATATTTTAGGAAAAATATTATTTATGTCTTTTCTTAAATTTTTATCTCCTATCCATCATACCAGAGAGTAGCATCCTTGAGGTACACTGGGACCGAGAAAGAGGTCTGATATATATTAGGTATGAGATATATATTCAACAAACAAATGGCTAATTAAAATTCATGCCTCTATCCATCTTCATAAGAAAGTCGAGCCCTAAGGAGCAAGTAGGGTTGCTCGACAGGTTGGTGGAACCATTCCAGGTACAGAAGGAAAATACAGTTTGGCAAAGAGTGTAAGGAGTGTGTACGTGTAAACGAAAAAAAAAAAAAAAACAATGGGGGACTTGGACACAGAATGAGACAGTTGGCAGAATAGAGCATTTTCCAAAGCATTTTATTGCCTTTTCTCATTATGTAGAATATTTAACATCAGTTTTATATGTTTATGACCTAAATCACATGAACATGGGTAACAATCAAATCCACCAAGAGTTGTAAATTTAGTAACATAATAGGCAGAGTAATTCCACTACAGATTAAACACATACAAAAAGAAAGTATGCTTATCTTCATGGTAATGATGTTATTACTCACCATCGACATACAATCCAGTCTTTGCTTTATTGTCCTGAATGTCTATACAGCTAGAAGTCTTTTGAAAAACACTTTATGCTTAATTTTGTTTTAATTGGAGAGAATTTTATTATGAGTCTTACTTGTGATGTCATCCATAAGCAGGAAAGGTCTTTGCCTTATTTCACCTCCCCAGAAAAATGGGTTTAATTCGACAATCATATTTGTGAACAAAAATGATCTGATGGGCAACACACATCAGGGCAAACAATTTCTATACACTGGCTGCAGATTTAAAACCAATTGACTGCTCCGTGATCAATTCCTGGAATCCGAGAAGGGGTAAGTGCATATAGAAACACTGGCGTAGCCTTAACTACAGAGATATGAATGGTTTGCCATGGCTACAATTATTTCATGATGTGCAACAGCGTTTATCAGGCTAAACAGACCATATGGCAAAATGAATCCTTCAATTGAAAAACAGAATGGCATTTTTAAAGTGTTGAACAGGAGATAAAGTCATCTACACATTTCCATAGAGAAGGTGCAAGAATTAAAAAAATCTGAAAAACAAAACTATGACATGGTAAAAAGAAAACCACACACACACACACACACACACACACACACACACACACACACACAGTTTAGGACCTTGCTGATGACCAAACTTGAAAGCTAAAATTATACTTTTGGCCTCCATGGAATTATTGCATAAGAAAATGAGAGAAATATGATTTACATGATAATCTGAAACCAAGTTCTGTCTAATTATACTTACCATTGTGCTCATGTTATGATTTCTTTAAAGAAGAAAATAGAAACGTGCTTTATTGGCAGGAGGCACAAATAGAGAAAGACAATTGATCGCTACTATCAAACAAGGTTCGCGGCCAAAGGATGCACCACAGCGGAATGATTTGGGAATAAAAATGACCCTGTAAAAAATTGTATGAGGATATCGGTGGAGTTCCACCTAAAACGGATAGACATTCTGAGTTCCTGGGTTTTCGTTTAACCTTAATCAGAAATGAACTTAGAATGTGAAGAGTGGTGCTCAGTTGGTCCTGGAACTGTTGCCTTTACTCCTGAAATAAACAGCATTACCTGACAATCGAAGGGACAGGTGTTGGTCAATCTTTTGTTTATTAGGGAATAAAGAACCAGTGAGCCTCAACTGCATGAGAAATAGGGGGAGGACTTCAGGACGGCATCTGCTCTCCTCTAATGTAATTTTTTCAGCCTAATTGCTTTCCGACAGCATTCCCTGGATTTTTCAGAAGCCGTCTGTCCAATATTTAGCTACAGAAGATGCTCCCAGACCTCTTTGTTGGTGCCAAGAACAGGATGTTTAAATTATGTGCCCATATATAACATTTTGTAGTTAAGCATTTAAGATTTTAAGTGTGCGTGCGTTTGTGTGTCTGTATGTGTGTGTCTATCTTCAGTATAACAATCATAATGAGCTAATGGTGGAAAACCCAGAAATATCTTTGAAAATGTATCAAAAGTTAATTCCATGATACTGGAACATCATTAAATATATGCATCATTAAAAATATGCAACAATTTTGCTCTCCCATCTTGATATTTGGGATTGAAAGCTTTGCTCTAGTACAAAGGCTGATTCTCACTAGGGAGTTGAGAAACTTGGTGAAATCAGTTGAAAATTAATCATTTAGAGTCCAAACATGTGCTCATATACTAAATTTTCATGAAGAAATATTCAGGGGCTTTATTTCTAATTCTTTCTCTAAAGAGAGTAAAAAAAAATATTGGTTATAAAACGACATTTCTACGGGCACAGAAGAATTTAGATTAAAATCATGTTCCATTTTTGAAACGTGTCTGGGGTCTTTTCAGAATTTAAATCTCTATAAACAGTCGTTGCACTGTTTTCTCTTAGTCCTTTTTTTCATCTGTCCTAGATTTTATTTCTAAGTCCATTCAGTTGTACGTTGGATCATGTCTGTCCATTTCTGAGTGTCAGAAACCAAAAAGTCTGTGTTTCAAACTTCTCATGACTTTGGAAACAATTGTACCAAACTATATGTTCTAGTTGACATTCCAAATTTTGATATTTTGATTTTAAGAGCAAATATCTGCTTTCAGTGGTGCAGAATGAGAATTGTGGCAATTCATTTAGACCCTTTTAGTCTTCTCTCATATGACATGAGTAAAATACATGCTCAGCAAGGAGTGTTATCAAGAGTGATATATTGCCAGGCACGGTGGCACGTGCTTGTAACTCCAGTTCTTGGGAGGCTGAGACAGGAGGATCTGGGTTTGCAGCCAGCCTCAGCTACTTAGTGAGGCCTTCCGCAACTTAGTGAGACCTTGTTTCAAAATAAAGAATAAAAAATAGAGCTGGGGGTGTAGCTCGGAGGTAGAATGACCCTGGGTTCCATCCCCAGTACGGCAAAATAAATAATAAATAAATAAACGAAAACAACATAAGAATTTCAAATACACAGAGATAAGAATGATGGGAACCAGGGGTTGGAGACAACAGAGAGACATAGGTCATAGGGCATAAATTTACAGATGAGCACTTTGAATAGGTCCCGGAGCTCTCGTGTGCAGCATTAGGACTGTAGTTAATAATACTGCATCGATATATTAGAAATTTGCCAAGAGTAGATTTAAGGCATGTTATCACATGCAGAAGAGAAAATCACGTGCAGGAATGGATATACTGGGGTTGCTAACACTCCCGTTTACAGTCATCATCCATAATGTTACATTCGGAAAACGTAAGGAAAGACCCACATGGACAGAGGAGCAGATGCGAGGGATGCCAGGAGCCCCTGCCACATGGTATAAGTCAGCTGTAGCACAGGGAACCCAGCCATTCGGAGAGGGCGACAACATTCAGGACATGGGACCAGTGGTAGTGCTAACCCAGCATGACTGAGGAGCTGCACAGTAAGAAATCAGGCTGGAAAGGGAGGATCAACCACAGCCATGGACCGAGGCCGTGAGTCGAGGGAGGGATTTCAAGCAGAGGGTAGTCTAAGGACTTCCTCTGCTCTACTTTGCTGGCAAACACACACACAGCTCCTATGTAGTCCAGGGGCTGAAGTATTCTTAGGAACCTGCGGCAGCTAACTCCTAGCCTGAGATCTGAACAGATGAAGGAAAGTCCAGGACAAATGGTTTGATCAAGAAATTAAAAATTCAAAGCCAGGCATGGTGGCGCACGTTTGTAATCTCAGTACTTTGGGATGTGGAGACTGGAGGATCCGGGTTCGCAGCCAGCCTCAGCTCTCTCTCTTTCTCTCTCTCTCTCTCTCCATGTCTCTCTCTCTCTACTTAGTGAGGCCCTCTGCAATTTCGAGAGACCCGGTTTCAAAATAAAGTATAAAAAAAGATAGGGCCAGGGGTTTAGCGCGGAGGTAGAACGCCCCTGGGTTCAGTCCCCGGTACCTCAAAAAAAAAAAAAAAGAAAAAGAAATTAAAAATTCAAGG
>PVJS01042284.1:0-17581 GCA_004027185.1 Glis glis | reverse complement strand
GCGAACCCGGATCCTCCGGTCTCCACCTCCCAAAGTACTGGGATTACAAGTGTGCACCACCACGCCCGGCTCCCCAAAGAGATTTTTCTAAAACATAAATTTTTATGTCATTTTCAGGCTCCAGTGCCTCTGTTCAAGCTTATAACTTGGCCTGACATTGAGAAGTCATTCCTAATTTCCCTTAGTCTGTCGTCCAGCTCCGTTTTCAGAAACACTCCAGTATTTTTACAAATTACTGATTTTCAAATACACATACCTGTTTTCCTCTGTGCCTATTATTCCCTTTATCTAGGAACTGTCCCATAGAGTTGTCATGAAGCACAAGTGGCTGCTGCAGTTTAAACTAATTGACATAAAATATAATTTAAAATTCATTTCTTTTACACTAGCCACATTTCAAATTACACTAGCTCCTAGCCTCATGTAGCTAGTTGCTACCATATTCAGTAGTGGACATTATGAAACATTTCCACTATGGCAGAACATTCTGTAGTTAATTTGGAATAGTTTCTCCTTTGTAGTAATGCCTGCTCTATTGGGCGAGGTAGAATGGATGTGGAGTTCAAGCTATGTGTATTACTTCATGCTCAGACCATCATTCTCACTGACAAAATAGTAATGAAAAGGGAGAATTTTAAGAGTAATCAGGCTCATATTGATCCCTTTACTAGATTCCAAAGTGAAAACTCAGGGAATGAGTTAAACAGAAGCACACAGCAGGTAACCAGTGGGTTTTATATCATAAAACTCATTGAATTGGTGTTTATAGTAATTCAATCCTAGTACTACTCAGTTGGCTTCTCATCTGATTAACTTTTAGGGAATCCCAATAAACTATGGCTCCTGTCATGATTATTGTCAAGTCCTAAATTTGAATTTTGCCTTCTCTTTTGAATACCTCACGTCATCTCTTTATTCCAAACTGCCATATCCCTCCTGTGCTGCCTGGAATTAATTCTTATTTTTATAATTGTGAGTCCATTTTGCTTAATATATCATATTATATTAAAATTATGTATTGGTTGAGTTCACTAAATTTAATGAAATATTTACTAATTATAATGAGGTTGTGTAGAACAAAAGCGAATTGAGAGTAAAAAGATTAATATTCTATATTATACATAATATGTATTATAAATAGGTATATATGTGTACATTTATATATGTATATCTCCGAGCTTCATAGTATTCATAGAATATTAATGAGAAATGGTAAAATGTAAACTTACAATAAGAGTCAGTTAAGTGAATGAGATTTATTTCAGTTGAGCCATTCTTCAAAAATTATCACAATAGGAAGTCCAGCTCCTAGTGTGAGAGGAGATGTGTTTGGCAACTTTGACATTGTTTCATTCTTCTAGTCACCCAGCACATGTCTGAAAACATGCAAATCAAGAATAGAATGGCAATTATCAAGAACTCAAACAATAATAAATGCTGGTGAGGATGTAGGGGAAAAGGAGTGCTTATACACTTTTGGTGGGATTGTAAATTAGCACAACCACTGTGGAGGTCAGTATGGAGGCTCCACAAAAGACTAGAGATGGAACCACCATAAAAACAGCTATAACACTCCTTGGTATCTTTCTAAAGTAATTATGATCAGATCACTACACACTATAGCACATGATGTACATACACAAACCTATAAGACTCAATCACTATTCGGAGCATGAAAGGGAGGGTAGGGGGAAGGAATAGGGTGGGATTAAAGGGAGGGCTAAATGTGCAATGTGTGCATGTATGATGTTCATACCCTGACATATATCAAAATGTATAATTACAATGCACCAATAAATGAACATAAAAAGTTAAAAAAAGAATACTATAGTGATACATGCATACCAATGTTTATAGCAGCACAATTCACAAAAGCCAAGCTATAGAACAACCTGGGTGTCCATAAACAGATGAAGAAATAAAGGAAATGTGGTATGTATATACAATGGAGTTTTACTCAGCCATAAAGAAGAACAAAATTATGTCATTTGCAGGAAAATGGGTGGAACTGGAGAATATTATGCTAAGTGAGGTCAGCCAGTCTCAGAAATTCAAGAGTCATATGTTTTCTCTCCTATGTGGAAGCTAGAGAGAAAATAGGAAAGAAAGGGGACTTCATGAAAACAAAGAGAGACCAGTAGAACAGTGGAGGAGGATCAGGGGAGGAGGAGGATTAGGGGAAAGGGGAACGTGAGGAAGGAACTAGACCAAACAATGTTATGTCCATATGTGGAAGTATCACTCCTAATCTCACTAGCATGCATAGGGAGGGAGGACAGAAACACAACAAAAGATTTTTTTTGGGGGGGTACTGGGGATTGAACACAGGGGCGTTCTACCTCCGCGCTACGCCCCTGGCCCTATTTTTTATACTTTATTTTGAAACCGGGTCTCACGAAGTTGCAGAGGACCTCACTAGGTAGAGAGAGAGAGAGAGAGAGAGAGAGAGAGAGATGAGGCTGGCCGCGAACCCGGATCCTCCGGTCTCTGCCTCCCAAAGTACTGGGATTACAAGCGTGCGCCACCACGCCCGGCTACAACAAAAGATTTTGGATGCATACGTTAATGTATCATTTTGAATCTCACCACAATGTATAATTACATCACGCCAATAAAATTCTAAAGAAAAAAAGAATTATATTTAAGGAAATTCTGAAACTATAGGTACATTTCAAAGAAAGAGGTACCATCACTGATGAAATTTGCTTATCCATACTATAAACATTTCTACTGTGGCTACAGTTTAAAATTTTAAAAAGGCAAGGTAATGGAATTGTGGTATCTCATAAGTACCATGGAAGCATTCATCCATCACTTGCTAAGGGAAAGACATTCCTAGTTAGGTGTCCTTTAAGAACTGTTATCAATACAATTGATAAAGCAATCAGGTGGCAATATCCTAGGAGAAAAATCATATACTTTGTTTAACAACAACAAGAGCAAAATATCAGAAAAATTTCACCAATAAAATGACTTATGTTACTGAAAATCAGAAGCAAACATCCAAACACAGATACATTAGCACAAATTGCCTCTAGTTTTTCCTTTTTTATTTCAGCCTTTGCCTAAACCTGTGCCTAGAAGTCTTAGCTCTCATATCTGAAATCTCACTGTTCTTTTTCTGTATCTTATATTTAGCATTCAAGACCATGGTTATATTTGGATACATCTCATCTCTCATACAATAGTCAATGTTCTTTGAAGCACAGATGCAACTTTAAGCCATTGTGTTCTTTGTTATACTTCTGCTTCATACACCTGGAATACTCAATGGAGGTTATTTGAGTTAAACAACTATTTATGTACCTATAATAGCCTTTTCATGTTATTAGAATTAAAAAAACTATTTATGTATATATAATAGCCTTTTTCATGTTATTAGAATTAAACAACTATTTATGTATATATAATAGCCTTTTTCATGTTATAAGAATTAAACAACTATTTATGTATATATAATAGCCTTTTCATGCTATTATAGTTGAACTTTTCAGAAAAAGTAGCATAGGATAATGATTCAGAACAAGCACTGGTCTCACCCAGACTTATTTTAAATGTTATTTTCTTTACTTTTTAGATTGGGCAAAACAGGAGACTTCTTTAAGCTTTAGTTTCTCTATCTTTAAAAATAAGCTTTAGCGAGACCCTGTTTCAAAATAAAGAATAACAAATAGGGCTGGGGATGTAGCTCGGAGGTAGAATGCCCCTGGGTTCAATCCCCAGTACTGCAAAAAAAAATAATAAAAATAAGCTTAATAAAGTGATTGCTTTACAGGTATGTAAAGATCAAGTGAGATAAGGCACATAAAATATTTAAAGCTAAGGAGTTTTTAACGAGTATCCTTAATTGGATCCAGGTTAGATTTACTTATGGAGCCTTCTTGTCTAAAGATCGTATGACATTGTAGAGACCAAAGGGATCAAGAATAGTAATCATAATTAGTAGTTATTTGGCTCATTTTCTTAAAATTTGTGGCTGTGGGGATACTGAAGAATGTAATTCCTATTTCAATTCCTGTGGTAAAATACAAAAAGGAGGTGGTGAATGTCTAATAGATAGGCATTAGCAATTTGTTGAGCAAGACATCTTTTGGATATCAAAGCAGTTCCTTCTCACAACCACCAGTTAACTAATCCAACACCTGACTTAGATAAATCATTAATTCTGTTTCAGTTATGAGAGATTATCTATAACGTGCACAAAAAAGTATCTTCCACAGTTGCCGCATTGCCACCAACCTGATGCTCATCCCTCAAAAACTAAATGAAAAATAGATATATGGTGAGCATCTTTCCAAGTTTTTTTTCCTTGAGTGCTGTAATTTGCTTATAGGTGGAACGTGCTGCCAATAATCAGCTTGGTTTGACTTTTGTGGCACAGCATCTGCTAATACTATTGCTTCCTCCTAATTACAATTATTAGAGCTCCTTTTGACATTGTCAATTTCTAGTTCCAATGCATTGGTTGTTCAAAGCTGTTTGCATAATTATGGTTGTTGTTCTTCAATCATGGATTAATTTTTCAAGAATGAATTGGGAAATAACTGAATGATGCTATTAGCTCACCATAAAAACTGAGAAAATTTCAAGACAGAAAGCCAGTGTGTATGTGTTTGGATATGAATACACACATACAGAATATGTATTAAACTTAAAAATATATATGATATATGCTTATATGAGCATATATTTAACTTAGCTAGAAAACCTTGACTTGTAATGCTTATGTAATACATCAGCTTCTTCATATGAAACAGGGAGACTATCAACCCACATACTGAAATTTAAATTTGTTTTCCAAAACATAGTAATTTAATCCATTGCTTACTCTTAGGACATTCTGTTCCTTTGTTCATGTTGTTATGCATTTGTTCTGGGTGAGGTTATTTTGTTTTGTGTTTGTTTTAACTTGGGTGAGCAGTTATTAAAGCAAAAGATTTAATGACTTTGAGCTCAGTCCCTGCTGCCACTTGCTTATGATACAGCTACAAACTGGCTTCCAACGTGAACTGAATTCCTGCAATGTGGTGTGATACACATAACAATCACAACCATGGTATTCATTTTTGCTAATGAGAATGTGATAGAAGAATAGATATGTTGAACTTTAAGTCATGATGCTTCAAAATTATTTTCTCATAATGATCACACATGTATCACTTTTGTTAATGAGTGATTATCTGGGTAGAACTGTTTCATGGAAAGAGCTGTAGTTTAACATTGTATAGTGTACTATTTTAAGTCGAAAGAAATAAGCCTGAAATACTTTTTTATTGGTATTGCAGATCGAACCCAGGGGCATTCTACCTCTGAGCTACATACCCAGCCCTTTCCGTTTTTACTTTGATATGGGTCTCCCTAAGTTGCTGAGAATCTCACTAAGTTGCTTATGCTGGCTGTGAACCTGAAATCCTCCTGTCTTAGTCTTGCAAGTACTGGTATTACAGGTATGCACCACAATACCTGGCAGCAATGTTTCTTAAAAGTCATCCAATTATCAAAAACTAAGTTGTTGAACATCTCACTAAGTTGCTGAGGCTGGCCTCAAACCTGTGATCCTTCTGTGATTACAGGCATGAATCACTGCACCAGGCTTGAAACACTTTTCTATGAAATATTGACCTTAACAACTCTGAAACTCTATCTCCTTCTCTGTAGTATCAGGTAATAAAACTTCTCCCAGAAAGTCATTGAAAGAAATACAGCCTGCACACAGTGGGTGCCTAGCAGAGAGTGCTCAGCAGAGAGGAAATGTTAAAAGAATGGTAATTTTTCAGAGCAGAATTGAGACCTGGACAAAAACACAAACCCTCAGAAATAGCTATAAGAGTGCTCAGAAGGAGGTTTGCTGGATTTATTCATAAAATATCTCAAAAGTTGAATATATAAAGTAACTAGTTTATGTAAAGTATTATTTCTCTGTATTCACCTGCAGTTAGCTTCCTTTTGGTCTCATAATCAGGTGCACCTCAGCCAACCCCAGTCTCACTCATGCACACAATTGATTCACTAGTAAAAATCATCACATGAATGGGTGCTTGGTATTTGCTAAACATATTACATGCATTGGCTAATCTATTCTTTATAACAAATGTATGTGGTGTTTTTATTATTATAGCTTTCTTTTTTTTTTTTATGGTACCGGGGATTGAACCCAGGGGCATTCTACCTCCGCATTATACCCCCGGCCCTATTTTTTATACTTTATTTTGAAACCGGGTCTCACGAAGTTGTGGAGGGCCTCACTAGGTAGAGAGAGAGAGAGAGAGACAGGGAGAGAGAGAGAGAGAGCTGAGGCTGGCCGCGAACCCGGATCCTCCGGTCTCTGCCTCCCAAAGTACTGGGATTACAAGCGTGCGTCACCATGCCCAGCATTATAGCTAGTTTCTAAATAACATAATACAGCGTAGACAAGTTAAATAACTAGCATACATTGATAAATTAGAAGAACTATGATTATACCCATTAAATTACCAAGGTCATTCTTCACAGACATAGAAAAATCAGTCCTTAAATTCATTTGGAACAATAAAAAACCAGAATAGCCAAAGTATTTCTCAGCAATAAGAACCAAGCAGGAGGCATCACAATACCTGACTTCAAACTATACTACAGAGCCATAGTAATAAAAACAGCATAGTATTGGCACAAAAGCAGACACATAGACCAACGGAGCAAAATAGAAGACTCAGAAATAAATCCACACATGTACAGCCAATTGATTTTTGACAAAGGAGCAAAAAACATACACTGACTGGAAAAAAGACAGCCTCTTCAACAAATGGTTTTGGCAAAACTGGTTAACCACATGCAGAAAAATGGAAATAAACCCCACTTTCTCAGCCTGCACAAGAGTCAATTCAAGATGGATCGAAGACCTTAAAGTTAGATCAAGAGTCCTTGCAGCTATTTGAAGAGGGCATAGGTCCAACTCTTCAACACATAGGCACAGGCAAAAAACTTCCTCAATAAGACCCCAAAGGCACAAGAAGTTAAAATAAAGGATCAATACATGGAATTGTATTAAACTGAAGAGCTTCTGCGCAGCAAAGGAAACTATCGACAACCTCAACAAAGAGCCGACAGAATGGGAGAAGATTTTTGCCAGCTCCTCCTCTGATAGAGGACTAATATCTACAATATACAGAGAACTCAAGAAACTCACCATGAAAAAAAAAGAACAAACAGCCCAATCAAAAAATGGGCAAGTGAACTAAATAGACACTTCACAAAAGAAGAAATGCAAATGGCCAATGAGTGTATGAAAAAATGTTCAACATCATTAGCAGTCAGAGAGATGCAGACCATTAAAAACACAAACAATAACAAATGCTGGTGAGGATGTGGAGAAGTAGGAACTCTAAAACACTGTTGGTGGGATTGCAAATTAGTGCAACCACTTTGGAAAACAGTGTGGAGGATTCTCAGAAGACTAGGAATGAACCTACCATATGGCCCAGAAATCCCACTTCTAGGTGTCTACCCCAAAGAACCGAACTACCAGACTAATGTATGCATATCTATGTTAATAGCTGCACCAGCCACGATATCCATCAACAGATGAATGGATTAGAAAATTAGGGGATATGTACACAATGGAATTTTACATAGCTATAAAAAGGAACAAAATTATGACATTTGCAGGGGAATGGATGGAATTAGAGAACATTATGCTAAGTGAGATTAGTCAGTCACAAAAATTGAAAAGTTGGATGCTCTCTCTAATATGGGGAAGCTAGGGAGAATAGGGCATAGGAGGGACTCCAGGCAAAGATGGAGAAAACCTTAAATGAGTAAAGAAGGCGACCTAACAGAAGGAGATGGGAGAGGGGAAGAGGGAAACACCCTAGTGCAAAGGATGTACATACAGAAATGTATCAAAGTCAACCATATGCTGAGCACAAGAAGGAAGGGGGAGGGAATGAGGGTGGGAATTGGGGGAGGGGTAATTGACCAATGTGTGCATATATACTTCTACCACCCCGAAACCCATCAAGATGTATGATTACAATGCATCAATAAATAAATAAAAAAGAAATATAATAAAAAAGAACTATGATCATAACTAAAAATCCTACTCTGATGTCCAGAGATGGCAAAGAAACAACAGAGATCACAGCAGAGATGAGCTATTTTGCATGGCTAAAAACGCAGTGTCTGGTATCTCTGCTGTGACCTTGGTTGGTTCTTTTCCATTTCTCTTGGTTCTTAGATCAAGTACTGAACGGTTTGTCTGAAGTTGGATGAAGTTGTTTTTCTCAGTGTAAATAAAACAGTTATCTATTCTCATGTAAACAACGTAGCTCTTGACTCAGTGAACACGCATGGATGAACTCTAGGAAGAATGGAAAGACCAGAGAAGCCAGAAGCTATGACCAAGTCAGTTCACTAGAAGAGAAAAGAAGGTGCACACTAAGCAGGATAACAAGTCTGCTTAGATGAGTGGAACACAGTGCTGACTGGACAAATTCAAGATCGAGTGACACTACCTCCCACTCCCCTTCTAGGTCCATGGTACACAACACTGATTAATCATGGTCCTTTTCCCCCATCGAGTTTAACGTGATTCAATTCCTTTGAAGCCAGTGAGATAAGTAATTGCTACTGATTTAGATTGATGTGGATAAAAATCTAGTGGCTATAGTGAGTAGATAATATTTAACTTAATAAATATCCCCTGAGAACTACCAGTTCATTTCTGTATTCAAATTCACCCAAGAATATATGATCCTTTTCAGGTTCCAGGGAAATCAAGAAAGGGTAAAAATAAATGTTAATAACTTTATCAGAGGAAAGCATGATATGACAACTCGAGATATTTTCCAAAAGTAAATTTTATATTATATTTATATGAAACATACAAACCACTTCTGGAATTAGAGATATTTTTAAAATCTGAGAAAGATAAAGAAATTGAGGGGGAATTTATAAGCAGAAATCCAGAAACTTAGAATTAATAACACTCAGTCTCACACAGTGAAGAAAATGTGTTTTTTTTTCCTCCCAGATTCTCCTGTTTACTCCGTAGTTCATTCAATTGCATATAACAAGAAATCTCTGTACGCTTGATGCATGTTGGCATGGTCAGCTAACCAGGAATTCTGTAATGCCGGAGAATGAAGTGGCTGACAGTAAGTAGTAATCTAGGTTAATTATTGAAATTGGGAAAGTCTATCAGGAGATAATTCAGTGTCCTGGCAATAGAAAACATAAAACCGAACTCTATTAAGAGATCTATGCCATCAGGGAGGTAGATAGCACATCTCTCAGTAAGTGCATGAGAATAGAAATTATAGGAACAAGGGAAGGTATTAGAAAATCTGGGCATGTTACTGAGAAAGGGGCTCATGTGTTAGCTTTACCAGGGGACATATGTTGGCTTAGTTTTAGAAAGAAGCAGATATCCAAGTTACAAAATGAGAACCCAAGGTCAGAGCTGGACTGTCAGCTATCCTGGCCTGACTCTCTGAGTGTTGACTTTGAGAATTCAAAGATCTGAAAACCTAAGTCCAAATTCCAGTTCTTATTAGTATGACCTTGAAAAAATTGCTTACCCTCCCAGAACTTCAATTTTACCAACTATGAACTCTTGTCAGAATACTCAGAAGTATGTTAGAGGTTAAATAAGAAAGCATAGTTATAACGTCCCAAGGGATGCCCAACATATAAGTGAATATCAATAAATGCTCAAAGCCTCTATGCAATTGTACCTCCTTACCACAAATACCATCGATATTGGTCCTAGAATTTAACATGGAATGGGGAGATAAATAAGCTTCAAGTGGTTCCTCCATGTGGGGAGATATGCATTAAGGGAACATGAAAAAAATATGGACATTATAATTCAGAAGCCAAGTGAGGGCTTGTTCTGAGAAAAGATAGATAGATAGATAGATAGATAGATAGATAGATAGATAGATGATAGATAGAGAAAGTAAAACATCCCATTTTATTTTTTATCAGTTCAACATAAGTAATGATAAAAATAAAAACAAGTATAATTGGTAATAACTTTATCAGAAAAAAAGACAGAATGACATTTTTTAATCAAAAAAGACAGTATGACATCTTTCATTCCTCATGAGAAATAACCAAGGTAAAAATAAAGATGGTGGTTGCCTTCCTTCCTGCAGGGCCCAATATAGCTATAATGCACTTTCTGGACTTCCCCCTCAACCACATGCACCGGGCAAAGCTCACTGATAGTGTGTGAATGCGCTGTAAGTGAGAGAGGCTCCTACACATGGTTCAGCCTCAGGATTAGACTGGGAAGGTTCTGTTTGGAAAACACGTAAATGAGGAAGGACGTGAGCTCAGCTGTGGAAAAGTAGAGGCGATATAAGATACCGGCATGCTGCATGTCCCTTTCACATGCATTTAATATTCTGGTAGACTGTTGAGAAAAAAATGCCAATGAAGTGCTTCCTTACTGCTGCAGAGAGGACTATAAAAGAATTCCTCCCTCTCTTGGAATAGGTTATAGTGTTCTCTTTCCTGTTTGGGAAGCTGTGTAGAAAGATTTTAAATACATGGCGGCTGCAGAATATCACATAGATGTCTGTGTGTGTTATGTGATACATAGACATAATGTAGCTTCCTAACAATGATATGATACAGTGTATTGGGAATTCTTTCTTGAATTGGCTCCCAATGAAAGTCACATAAGAAGCAAGTCTTCAACCAGACAGTCCTTCATTATTGTCATAACCCCAACTACCCACTTTGTGGTACAAATTGTCAAACTGTACAAAGCAGGGACTTTAAATCTTTGAAACAACACTACTCCAGCATTTAAACTATATAATAAATATAACACATTTATTCCCAGTTATAACTCTTCTGCTTCCCAAAATACATTACATAGAAGAAAGCTCAAATAAGAAAACCTGTCTATTGGATGGTAAAAAAAAACTTAGAAAAAGGTTTATTATTTTTTTTTTTACTGCAAAAACCACTCACATAATTCATGTAGTTCTTACTTCTTTCTAATTAGGGGAATCCAAAAACTGATAAATATGAGTGAGCTACTGAATTATCCATAAACTCCAGTACAATGTATGCTAAATTTCCTATATGTATGTAATGCATATTTTCCTGGGGGAAAACTCCACAGCTTATTTCAGATGCTTGGATATGTGTTTCTCCTAAATATGAAAATAAACTGCTACTGCTTTTTAGTATATAATCCCTGAGGTGGATCTCAAACCTAAAACTGAATTCCTATAAAAAATGAGAATTAATGGAAGCACAATGAAGTATGGTGCAGGGGTGTAGCCTCTTCTATTAATTTTAGTAGTGGCTGTAACAACCAAAAATACTCAAATCTGAAAACATGTTTTCTGAAGTTTACTCTGAACAAAGAGCCAGGGAATACTAAGTTACGCATAGGATTCTAAAGAGTTGCTTAACTCATGTATATTTATGCTAGTTAATAATGTCCATAATGCAAGAGTATTACCTTTCATGACTCAAAAATCAGTACAGTTATTCTAAATATCAGTATCCAACATTATGGGTTTTATTTTTAGACAAACATATTGAGCCATCATTCTAAATCATGCATCTCAAACTCATTCTTATTTTTGGCTATATTGAGATTTTTATTAGTTCTTATCTATAAGTAAAAAGATTTAACACAGCAAAGAAATTTCCCCAAATTTTTAGAATATGTCTGATTACCTCTAATAGTGTGATAGTGCTGGGGTGAAACACTTGGTCCCTTGATTTATACTACTTTCTCACTTTTCCTAATTGGATGAAGAATGGCTAAATCCAATAGCTTCATGTTCACAGTGGGTAGGATATGATTAGACTCCTCTTCATGTGTAGGGCAGGCTGTTGTTTCTGGCCTAACCAGACCTGTCTGTCCCTGGGCACACTGGTCCTTTGACATCCAGTCTCCAGGGATGTCATTCTTGGTCTGTACCAATAAACCCAGACCAACCTAACTCTTCCAGAATTCCTCTCTGCAATATATTGAGTAAATCAACAAACACATACATTCCAAGATGGGGATTTGGAAAGGGAGGTATAAGTCCTTCTCGTGTTCTCTGATCCAGTACAGTCATCTAGATCATATTTATAACTGATAACTGATAGTCATCAAGGTTATATTTTCCCCCATTAGACTTGCTTCTTTTTAACATACTTTGTAACCCAGGGGCATTCTACCTCTGAGCTACACCTCCATCCCTTTTTATATTTTATTTTGAAATATGGCCTCACTAAGTTGCTGAGGTTGGCCTCCAAACTGTAACCTTCCTGTCTCAGCCATCCAAGAACTGGGATTGCAGACATTTGCTACTGCATCCAGCTGTACCATATTCTTATCAGTTAGTTCTGTGACATAGAAGAAGGATGAATAGAACCCTAAACCAAATCTCCAACAAAAACTTGCATCATTTGATATTTACAGAATATTCTTTGTAATTAATCTCTTTGAGCATTTTCTCTTTCTGAAAGTATAAAGAGAAAGGAGAAACAGAACCTGCTAAGCATCATCTTGATAGTTTAGATACTCTTCCTTGCTAAATTTCTCTAGAGGTTTAGACTTGGAGCAACCACTCACTGAAACCAACCACATCATTAAAGTAAGGTCAAGGTGTATGTGCGAGCTCAGCATGCTGGCAAGGGAACAGGCCAACTAGCTTTACACAGTTAACTGGTGTTAAAAACAGTTAACAAAATCATCTGCAATGCAGCCTACAACCCTCAGGTAGAACGGACCAGGCAGATCTTTTTCTCAAATGACCATAGAATCTAGATCAGTGACTATCCTGAGGGCAAGAATGTGAGCCAAAAGTAACTCAATTTACAAGTCTATACTCAGTGCCAGAGAAAAAATGTTCAACTCAGATTCCTCTTGTTTCAAGGAGGGTAAAAAAAAAGGGAACTCTGGAGGTTTTAAAAGAAAAAAATAACTAATGAGAGATAAAACCTGCAAACCAGGAGAAAGTCCTACCTCCTAAGTGGACTATAACCATAAAACCCATCTATTTTGAAGAGATTAATGACTCTTCCCATAAAAGTTTGTTAAATAACTGATGCATATAAATGTTTTAGAGCCCAATCACTAGCATCTATTATGTGGTGTTTAACATGAAACATAAAGGAATATGACTGACAGGAGCCCCACAAACTGATGATTTGAAACAGTTCAGTTGATTTCAATAGATGAAACATTTACAGTAATGTAGGTCACAGTATAGGCACAAAGCTCTTTAAGACAATTATTTTTGTCCAAATGACATTCATTTTTGTTTACTACTTGGAAAAATAACAAGCTCTAAATTTTACAAAGGGAAAAACCTATTTAAATATTGTTGAACTAAATCGCCTAGCTATTTTAAGTAATTAATAAATCTAAATTGAAGGTGCCTGATGTTGGTTAATAGGACTGTGGTGAATCAGAATAGAAAGGTATCAGTGTCTAAAAAGGATTCCTTCTTTGAGGACTGGAAAATGGTGAGGAGGTATGAAAAGAATTCCCAAAGAAAATTATCCAGCAAAGAATAGGTATCAAATGGGAATGATGGCCACTAGGGTGGGGAATTGGATGTGGCTGGCCTTAGCTGAACCCCAAAATATGATCAACTGAATCAAATTGATTAAGCAAATGAAATATTTAATGAAACATGCAGGACTGAAGAATAGAAAAAAGTATTTGAACTAAGGCTAAGTGGTGGAGACGGCTCCCTAAATATTGACTCAGGTCAATGAGGAGAAGAGAATTACATGTCTGATTCTCTTGTCTCTCAGGTAACAGACCCTGAATAGTAGTTTCTGAAAGACAAATCAGGATTCACCAGAACAATTCTTGAGTGTCTAGTCATCATTTTAACCTTCTAGGGTTTTGTTGTCATTGTGGTGGTGGTGGTGGTAGGTTAGTGGTTTTTCTGATTTCACATTAAATTTCATCCTCGCTAGCCTTATGTCTCCAGATCATATGGGTAGGTATTTGTGTTCAAGCATTAGCTGCTGAGGGATCCCTGCTCTGCTTTGATTCTTGCTCACTTTTCACATTGTATTTCTTGCTCACTTTTTACATGGTCATTCTCAAGGGGGACGTCTTGTGGCTACTGTGAATAATGGCATACCACCTGGTATATTGTACATATCCTCAGTCTTTGGACTGGGGTAAAATTGCCTCTTCTATGACAGACCTATTAGATATGATATAATGTTAATTCCCTCTGGTTATTTAGATCTTTTTAATAGTCTGCAATAATTTTTAGTCTCTAATGCAAAATACGGTTCAGAGGAAGGTTCAGAATTAATCACTTTGTAGAGATATATGGAAATCTACACAGAAATACATTATCAGGCTATGTTAAAATTTAATGAGGCAGATCCTAAGGTCACCCCCAAGTTCAATGAGAAACAATATATTTATTGAATGATATTAGCTAATCATGATGTAGGATGCAAAATTTTGCTTTGTCTACCAGTGGATTTGGGTCAGTGGTATCATGCAGCATATTCTCTGCCCAGCTTCCATGTGCTTGGAAGACCACTTCTCTCCCCTATTCATTTGGGTACACCTTCCATCTTCATACCTATCTACTTCCCCTTCCAATTTCATCGATGCAAATGTGTCCCAGGTTTTTTGATCATATTACTTTTTTGATCAATTACTAAAGTAATTACTTTAGTAATTACTTCAGTGGTTGAGAAAATGATGCAAGCAAGGTCCTTTCTAAGGATGATGTGAAGTTTCAGGAGGAAGAAGCATTCTCTTTTACTCTGAATTTGCTATGAGATGATCTATTTCTGCAACTAGCTGTAGCCATCTTTCCTATTAGAAGACATCTATAGTAGAGCAAATAGGATCAATATGCATGAGCATATGCATACACATAACAATTAAACTGATATATTCAATGAAGAAAATAGGACAAAGGTTTTCTAGAGAAATTAATAATTGTTCAATTCCTGAAAATGAGGAATTCACTTTTTAAATTATTTCTGTATTTCTTCAATTAGTTTAACCACACTCAGTATTCTTTCTAGATAAGTATTTGATGATTTCCATTTTACTCAAGCCAGTTTTGTTAATTTTTCAATAATCTATTCATTCATTTAGTTCCAATGACTTGCCAAACTACTCTTGTTTGTTTGTTTGTTGGTTGGTTGGTTGGTTGGTTGGTTGGTTGGTTGGTACTGGGGATTGAACCCAGGGGTATTGTACCTCTGAGCTATACCACCAGCCCCATTTTATTTTTTATTTTGAAACAGCATTTCATTAAGTTGCTGAGGGTCTCTCTAAGTTTCTGTGACTAGCCTTGAACCTGAAATCCTCCCGTCTCAGTGTCCCAAGTACTGGGATTACAGGTACTGGAATTACATGCCTAACTGACAAACTATTCGTTTAGATGATGTAAATACAGCTACAAACAAAACAGACCAATCCTTGACTTCATGCAAATCACATTCTTGTGGAGAGAAAGACAGTGAGCAAGATACCTAAGTAACCATTTAAAATGTGATAGGTAGTGATATGTGCTAAGGAGAATTAAATGGGTCAGGAATATGGATACTGTTGGGAGTAAAGAGGAGTTCAAATTTAAGCATTTTGAATTAGGCTTCTGTCATGTATAACCACCAACATTCTATTAGAAAGCTCAATATAATGTGAGTCAGTCATCTCCTGAATTTTATGTTTCACCTTTTTAATTTTAATTTTCAACATTTCTCTAATACTACCACTGAAAATCCTGTCCTGCAAGAGTAGAAACATAAACATTTATTTTAAATTTTATTCTTTTCATTTTATTATCTTTTTGTTATTTATTTTATTGTTGATTTTAATTTTTTATTGGTGCATTTTAGTCATACATCATGATGAAGTTCAGGGTGATAGAGGCAAGTGTTTTGCTTTTAATTGTTTTTATTTGATTTGGTTTCTGATCTTATAAGTACATTTAAATCTCTATAGATTTGGGTTGCTTCACTCAAATGCACACGCTTCATATGAAGCACAATAACTAGTTTACATTAGTTTTTAACAATGTTTACCGCTGCTTTATTAAATTATTCTGCAGTAATCCTGTGTAAAAAATAATCCCCAAATCCCAGTGCCTTACAACCAACAATATTTAATTTCACATGCACAGGCTGGCAGAGTTTTGAACAAAGAATGGACCACAGAAGCTTGAAAGAGATGAGAGGCAACCTGCTTCTTGAGGACATCGCTTAGAACTGACACCCTAACTTTCCAAATTCCTTGGTCAGTGCCAGTCAATATATCCAATCACAGTGAAATGACGAAGTGTATTCCATTTATTATTATTATCATTTTAACAAATATTATAATGTACCAGGGTCAGTAAGTATCAATCTACAAGCTGAGCGCTATAATACTAGGAAAGGGTCTAAACATGACTACACCGTGGAACCTCTGGAAACTTAGCCCTTTGCAGGTCACATAGAATAACTGTTAGAAGACAGTTAGGACTTTAAACAATATCTTTGTAAAGGGAATATGCCCATAAGTGATATATCTCCATCTAGTTGTCTGAGCAAACATGCTGTTCTATGCCTCCCTACATTCGGCCTGAAATTTTCTGCCCTTGACCATTAGGATTCTCCTCTGCTAAGCCCTGTTTGGCTGCTCCTCCTCTCTGGATTTAATATTGTTTCCTATATAATATTTGCCCTTTCATCAAAAATTATTAGGAAGTTGTTATGATCCAGTGGTTTATCAGCACCTGGATTCTCTGAAGATGAGTGTTATATATCTACCTCTGCACATCAATTATTAGTATAGTTCCTGGATTAGGGGTATTCAAATTTCAGACAACCTATTTGGTCCAAATAACTTTTATTTCTTCCCATCTTAATATTGAAAAGGCATAAAGTATTGTGCTATCATAAGAGTTTAGAATATTGCTTAATAAAGTATCAATGATCTTCTTGTCATAACATTGCTAAAACATCTTTTAAATACAATCAAGAAAGTTATTTTGCCTACTTCATTTAAATAGAAACTGCTCCAACCTGTAGCTCCCAGTCTTGCATTTCCTACCCTCCGGGTCCTCTTTCATGCAGTGTTCAGTAGTGCTCAGTCTTGGATTTCTGTTCATTCTGTCCCTTGTTTCTTAGCAATGATTTTGGCAGACAAAGCAACTTCCATGCACAGCCAGGTGTTCACCTTGGCACCCTCACCCCTGAAAGGGGTTGACTCAGATGTTTTCCACACCTGTGAATTGGCTACCCAATCTTAGCCAGCTCCCCTGAACTTAATTATCATGCTCTATTTCAAAATTCAAAAAAAAAAAATTTGAAGAGAACATGCATAAAAATCAGATGCTCCTATTTCCTGCCAGCTCCCGACACATCCTACCCAACAAAACACTACTGTAAACAAATTAGCATTTCTCCACCATGATTTTACTTTCATTTGTGGGCTGTGCAAATGGAATATAATTCATCATATCTGAAGAGCTGATTAATTCTTTTTTTTTTTTTTTTGCGGTACCGGGGATTGAACGCAGGGGCGTTCTACCTCCGAGATACGCCCCCATCCCTATTTTTTTATACTTTATTTTGAAACCGGGTCTCACAAAGTTGCGGAGAGCCTCAC